>NLAW01001912.1:1546-25423 GCA_002370915.1 Metschnikowia lochheadii | reverse complement strand
TTTAAGATTGAGACTGAGACTGAGAGTGTGATATTGTGAATGTGATTGTTTAAGATTGAGACTGAGACTGAGAGTGTGATATTGTGACTGTGATTGTTTAAGATTGAGACTGAGACTGAGAGTGTGATATTGTGACTGTGGTATTGTGAGTGTTTAAGACTGTGACTATGATATTATGAGTGTGGATGTGGATGTGGATGGGGATGTGGATGTGGATGTGGATGTGATAGTGGGGAGTGACAGTGCGATATTGTAAGGTTATGTGTGAGAGTGACTGAGATAGTGAGAGATAGTGCGAGAGAGTGAGAGTGAGAGTGAGTGAGGGTGCGAACCTTTCTCCATGCCGAACTCAGAGAAAGTGGGTGATTCATCTCCCATTCTCCCTCTCTCCTTTATTCATGCTTTGTTTTTCCTTTCCGCTCCTCTCCTCTCAGATCTTCTTTTTTTTGCTTCCTTACTATGTCACTACCTCTCTCTCTCTCTCTCTCCATCTCCATCTCTCCTCTCTTTATGTCTATCTTCTGGACTGTGGATTAGGACTGGACTTGACTGGGACTGGACTGGACTGGATTGGACTGGACTGGACATTGTCATGTGATGATTAACTATAAGAGCATAGGACAATGGGGTCGGATTTAAACCAAACCTGATTACTCCCTTGAAGCTACGGAGTAATTGAATGGATCTATCCATCAAAAACGGTTGTCCTCAGATAAACCGCCTCTTGCATTCTAATGAGGCGTTATCCAACGTCCCGAGGCATCAGACTTTTTTTTTTCCTCGTGCGACTCATTATCTCGGACCTAAGCATGCGGAGAACCCCGACCCATTAGTCAAAAATAAACCCTAAACAAACAAAACATAGCGGGACCTATTTCGGGACCCCGCAACGGAATTACCAAAAAGGGAAAGTTCTAAAACCCAGGTTTTCACGGCCGTTGTGCGCGCAATCGCCGTTGCATGTGTCTATCAATAGACAATCAGTCATCAATTACACCTAAACAATGCTAGACAATCAACAACAATGATAGTCTATCGTAATTTCCAGTCAGAGTCAGAGTCAGAGTCAGAGTCAGAGTCAGAGTCAGAGTCACTGAATCAACAATAGTACGTAGTCATACACTGGAGACAATAACAATCATAATGAGTAGTACCTTCAGTCATTCATAGTCATAGACAATAGTGGTTAATCTCTATAGCATCAGTCATAGATAACAGTGGTCAATACATAGATATCCATAATAGGATTGCTATCAGTGATCAACCAACCATATTTAACAATACACAGCGTATTAATGTCATATTAGATAGTCCCCAATAAGCAACCCGATCTTACCACAGACAATCGTAGATAATAACCTTCAGAGTCAATCAATGGCTAATATACCGGATTGAACCACTCCTACACAAGTCTAGTAATAGTCTAGAGCCTAGTAATAGTTTAGGATCTAGTGATAGTTTAGGTTCTAGTAATAGTTTAGGTTCTAGTAATAGTTTAGGATCTAGTAATAGTCTAATCATGGTCTAGTAATAACAATACTAACAGTCATCAACTGATCCACCAATCATAGACTCCGGAATCATCATATGTTCATGGCCACAGACATACACCATAGGAATAGTAGGCATAGTAGACAAAGTAGACAAAGTAGGCATAGTAGGCATAGTAAGAGACAATGGAATGGACAATGGGTATAGGTAGTCTAGTGACAGTATGAGAATATACAGTGGCAATGCACCAATACTTAGTCAGTTACCACATATAGACAATAGATATTACCTTTAATAACAATAGACCGCATCACCATAGACAATCTTAAATCAATAGCCAATCAGAAACAAGTTGATAGTATCGTAGTAGCCAATCAGAGTCATTGAAAGTAGTAATAGTCAACCAATCAGTACCAATCAATTGTCATTATCTGTAAACCAACCAAAGCACTCAATGGGCATTATACAGTTATACCAATGGTCAGTAGTCAATGGTCAGTAGTCAATGGTCAGTAGTCAATGGTCAGTAGTCAATGGTCAGTAGTCAATGGTCAGTAGTCAATGGACTAACTAGTCTTAGCCCCCAGTAGTCACAATAGTCAGCCAATGGTATCAATCAGAACAATCAATCATCAGTCAAAACACAATTAAAGCTCTCAATAGATCAATAGATTCATATAATCACCAGTAACAATAGTCAAAACTCAATAAGCAACCCAATAGAAATCTACACACAATCATACACCAAGAAATCTATAGTCACTAGTCAATACACAATCATACACCAAGAAATCTATAGTCACTAGTCAATACACAATACACTATACACAATAGACAATACATAATACCAAAAAGACAATCATACCATTAAGCATTAATTAGTCAGTAGTCAATACACAATCATACACCAAGGAGTCAATAGTATCAGTAGTCAATAGTCAGTCAATAGTCAGTCAATAGTCAGTCAATAGTCAGTCAATAGTCAATACACCATAGACAATCATATACTAAGCAGCTAACAATACCAAGAGAGTAAGTGGTTCATAATAGTCAGTCATACAGTTATATAATAGTAGTCATAGTTACTAGTGGTTGATCATACAATTATACAATAATAGTAGGTAGCTACTAATCAGTTTTAATATCATTAGACAATTGTACTACTGAGTAGCCATTCCACCAGTGTCAATAGTCAATAGTCAATAGTCAATAGTCAGTAGTCAATAGTCAATAGTCAATAGTCAATAGTCAATAGTCAATAGTCAATAGTCAATAGTCAATTGTACTAGCTATTATCCAATACTACGTTTCTACCAGTAGTAAATGGTCAGTGTTAACATTAGTCAATCATACAGGTAATAGGTAATTGTACCCAGCAGTAAGCAATAAGTATTATGACTGAATGTGATTGGGTATCACTAATAACCAATATAGTGTTGACATAGCCATAGTTATAGTCATAGTCAACAATACTCAAAGGCAATTGTATTAATCAGTCCCAATAATGGCCAGAAATGGTTTGGGGGATACGAGCCATAGTCTATGCATAGTCCATACTCTGAAATCTCTATTTGTTCAAATCTCCACTTGTAGTCAACAATAGTCCACACAAGATCATTCAGTCAGTAGCCAATCTTCTAGCCACTAGCCAATCTTCTAGCCACTAGCCAATCTTCCAGTCATTAGCCAATCTTCTGGTCAGTAGCCAATCTTCTAGTCACTAGACAACCATCTAGCCACTAGCCAATCTTCTAGTCCTGGGTATAAGTGAATAATAGACAGGAATAGTCATAGTCAATTGTACCACTCAGTAACCAATCATATCCAGCAGAATCAGTAGTCATAGAAAACAGGTTATAGTCAATAGGTTATAGTCAATAGGTTATAGCCAATAGGTCATAATCAATAGGTCATAAAAATAAACTAGTTAATAACCACTCTTTAAAATAATAACAATAATCAATAACCAATAATGACAATACACAGGATTCGATATGCTAAACAATTCTACTAGTCATCAACCAATTAATTGAGCATGAAGAGATCGTATCAGTCAGTAGTACTAGCCAGTTGACATAATAGAGTTTGTTATTATAGAGTTTGGTATTATAAAGTTTGTTATTATAAAGTTTGATATTATAGAGTTTGATATTATAGAGTTTGATATTATAGAGTTGGTAATTACAGAATGGGATAATAGAGTTGGTTATTATAGAGTGGGATAATAGAGTGGGATAATAAAAGGATTCAATAGTTAATCCTGAAAAGAATGGCCAATGAGAATCACTCGTATGAAGTGGTCTGAAGTGGCTGGAAGCACCAGCTCCAGGTTTTTTAAGCCAAAGAATAACACTTTCGACATGGTGCGGGACACAATGCCCGACTGGTATTTCAATTACATCCAGTATAATGCTGATTTCGTGAAAACAGCATATGACGACCCTGCGTTGAATGCACCACAGCCTCACACCTGGTGTGCCAAAGACCAGATGGGTTTGTCTGAAATCGAGAAGAACAAAGCGTTGGAGAACGGTGTTGATTGCAGTGATGCTCAGGCCGGAATTCAAAATGCCCCACTGTTTTCCTCTTCTTCACTTTCCCCTCGTCTTAAATACTATCCTCTCCTTTCGGTTACTGTATTATTGTGTGTTCCATTTTCATTGTATTCCATTGTATTCCATTGTATTCCATTGTATTCCATTTTCATTGTATTCCATTGTATTCTATTGTATTCCATTGTGTTCCTAACTCCTGTCACTTCACTTAATCTTCAATACACTACAAGCGTACTACCAGAGTATACTACCCCATTATACTAGTTCGTAACCATTTAATGTACCACCCCACTACCTAAATACACTACCAGAGTACACTACCTAGACATACTACCTAAACATACTACCTGAATACAGTACTTAAATACACCACCAGAGTACACTACCTAAACATACTACCTAAACATACTACCTAAACATACTACCAGAGTATACTACCTAAACATACTACCTGAATTGAGTACTAGAATACATTACTGTAAATGGTAACCTTTCAATACACTACCCCACTACTTAAATAAACTACCCCAATTCGTACACTCCAATTATACTACCTCAATACACTACCCCATTATACTACTCTAATTTGTAACCAACAATTACACTACCTCAATACCCTCTAGACACACTACCCAAATACACTTTCCTAATTATACTACCCCAATTCTGTTATGTCCTTTCAATACATTTATGCCTAAACTCTTATATTCGTTGATGGTTTATATACCTTTGAGAGAAACGTGGAACCGAAAACCTCTCAGCCAGAACAATGGTAAGGATTGTTCTGGAATATCCGAAAGGAGCCATGCATGCACGAAGTGCTCTGATGGCCAAACGCCGTATCACTATTGTAACAATCCAACAATATTCGGACTGAGAGGCTTCATAATACCTTCATAGGCAGAGGGCCCTGCCTATGGTGGATCTAGCACTACCACCCCTATACTATCCTAAATAAAATACCCTAATTATACTACCCCAAGCATACTACTCTAATTTGTAGCCTCCAATTCTAATACGCTAGTTCACAACTAATACGCTAGTTCACAACTGTTAACGCGTGGATAAGAACTAGAGAAGCTGTCACACGCATGGGGTGACTAGCGATGATATGCAGGACGACGGATGAGCCGTCGGGCGGCGTGAGAAAAGATTCTCAGCCACCCATAGAGAAGTCAGTTCTTCCGTAAGGTCAAGTGATGGGGTGGACTGGACGCAAACTACAGTGAATAAATATATGTCTGTAAATTAACAACAACCTCTAAATACACTACTTAAACAGAGTACCTATATACACTACCTAAACAGAGTACCTAAATACACTACCTAAACAGAGTACCTAAATACACTACTTAAATACAGTACTTAAACAGAGTACCTAAATACACTTTCACCCCTATACTATCCTAAATACAATACCCTAATTATACTACCTAAACAGAGTACCTAAATACACTACCCCATTACTCTATTTCGTAGCCTTTTAATACACTACCCCACTACTACTTAAATCCACCACCCTAATCCATACCCTCTGAATATACTACCAGAATACACATCCACAAATACTCGACCTTCAATTAGAGTCTACCCAATGTATCCTCCAACTATGTCCTCCAAATTGTTTCCACAGGTCTGATTAAATATACTGTTCCATTGTGAGTCTCCATAATACCGAATAAATGACTGATATGCTGTTCTATAGTGATGCTCTGAGTGTCTTCTATGATACTCAGGTGTTTTATATTCTACCACTATGATCTACTAGAGCTTCTTTGTGTTCTATATACTCAACTAGGCAACTGCTAATCGACCTAGATATTCATATACTCAACTAGTCAGAGACTCAGATAGTCACATAGTCACATAGTCACATAGTAACATAGTCAGAGACTGAGATAGTCAGATAGTCAGATAGTCAGATAGTCAGATAGTCAGATAGTCAGATAGTCAGATAGTCAGATAGTCAGAGACTGAGATAGTCACATAGTCAGAGACTGAGATAGTCAGATAGTCAGATAGTCACATAGTCAGATACTCTATGACTCAGATAATCTCTGGCACTTCATGAGATCATGAAACCCAAATACTCCATGGTACTCCAAGAGACTATGTCTATAGTCAATGGTCCATTAATGATCCATTTATGTTCCACAATTTAGTGGTCCATATTATTGTTTCATGGTTCAGGAGGAGCCTAAGACCTCCATGGACAGAATCCACATTCTGGATTCAGAAATACCGGATTCCAGAGTCTCACCTTCATGTGATTTCCTTATATTCCTAACTTCACAGCTTTCTTCAACAAATCACTAAGCAAATCAAGTCCTATTTTTCTCGACTGTAAATAGACATACACACGTTTCCCAGACCAGGGTGGTGTTTGTGTGATGAACACGATGCAAATGATATGTTTAAATATGAAATCACACCAAATCTACCAAATCCTTCCTTCATGTAATGCTCTTTGAGTCTGCTTCCTTTATGTAATGCTCTTTGAATCTGCTTCGCTCATGTAATCCTCTTTGAGTCAGCTTCCTTTATGTAATCCTCTTTGAGTCAGTTTGACGCCATAAGTTTAGCTTTTGGTGGTTCCTCAACATTAAGTTTCTGCCGCCTTGCGCTTTTTCACTGTGACACTGAATTCTCCATATTCCATAGTACTTCAAGAGACTATGACACTCAGATACTCTGGCACTCATAAACCATGAAATAAGACCATGACACAAGGATACTTTCTGGCACCAATGAGACAGTGAGACAGTGAGACAGTGAGACAGTGAGACAGTGAGACAGTGAGACAGTGAGACAGTGAGACGGTGAGACAGTGAGACAGAAACTGCGAGACAGTGAGACAGTGAGACAGTGAGACAGTGAGACAGAAACTGTGAGACAGAAACCGTGAAACTCTGAATTGCTCCAAAATAACTAGTACTTCATGAGACTGAGACTGAGACTGCGACACTCATGAAACTCATAACACTCATGAAACTAGGACACTGCGACACATGAAACTCGCGAAACCTGAAACTCATGAAACTATGACACATAAAAAAAATCTGTATGGTCTGTAAGGTCTGTAAAAGGACACTTTTCCGAAAAAGTCTTTCTCTTCCGTTTAAGTGTTCATTTCCCTTTTTTTTAATTTTTTTCCTCATGAATTAAACTTTCTTTCCTGTGAATTTTCCATTTAACCTTTTAGAATTCTTCTTTCCCGATCCAAATCTCCTCATATTCCATTTAAACTCATTCCTCCTTTTCTTATTCCACATTTTCTTATTCCACATTTTCTTATTCCATCCGTTCATGAACCCAGCCTTTCTGACATTTCTTAGGTATGTTGATGTAATTCTTTCGATGGCTAGTGGTGTAGTTCCTAATGTGGAAGTCCTGCCATTTCGTAATTTTCGGGATTGATACTGAATGAATGACTCGGGGAAAAGAAAAGTAAAACCGGAGATATAAGGAAACCAAGGGAGTGGAGACCCAGAGGAGAAATTAATTGATGTGATTTTGTTGTTTATCCTTTATGATTCCATCCTTTCTGATTCCATCTTTTTCCGGTCCCTTCCCTTTCTGATCAAATCCTTTTTTCGTATTGGTCCAATCTTTTTCTGATTCCTTTTTTTTCTGGTTCCATTTTGAATTTTGAAATGCATTATTTGTATAGTGTTTTTCAAAACTATTCAAACCAGCACCACAGAATGGTTCAAACCAGAGCGAGAATATGTTTCAAACCACACTAGCAAAATTCAACAAACCAATGGTTCAAAAAAGTTTCGTAACCCTTCTCACAGTCTTTCAAACCAAAATGGCGTAATATTCCACATCAACTTTCATTAGAATTCAACACTCTGAATTCCTAAATCTAAAGAATTGTTTCATATGTTTCACATTTGGGAGCCATTAGCAGAACCAATCAAATCAAGGGTCAAAACAGACGGATGGAACATGAACTGGTATTAATTTCTATTGGCGCGAGAAAACCGTTTCGAGGGGGATACCGCTCTATTTATATTTTTTGTTCGCAACAACCCCTCATTTGCCACCACTCTGATTTACAGCCACCACTCTGATTTATTTACAGCCACCCGCGCACCACAACATATAGGAACAATATATAAGAACAGAGACCCCACCATTAAGACCATTTTTTAACCACTCTCTAGGCCATTACTTATACCACTCTCTAGGCCATTACTCACACCATTGTTTATACCATTACTTATACCATTACTTATACCATTACTTATACCATTACTTATACCATTACTTATACCATTACTTACACCATTGTTTATACCATTACTTACACCATTGTTTATACCATTACTTACACCATTGTTTATACCAGTACTCCCATACTATTATGATATATATACAAAAGCAAATTGCTAGAGTGCTTGAATGATATCTAAAGATATATATCTGAAGATATGTTTGGTATGAAGACCTTGTTTGGGGGATTATGTGGAATGGTTTGTTTAATTTTGCTAGTGTGGTTTGAATTGTTTTTCTACGGTGGTATGAACCATTCTTTCTTCTTGGTTTGAATCGTCTTTCCGCGCTGGTTTGAAACGTTTTGTCGCATAGGTTTGAATACTTTTGAGAATCACTGTGTCTTTCAATCTGTTTCATCGTTTTCACCTTTTGTTTTTTTTTATTTCCTTGGGTGTTTCCGAATCGGTCCAATTCCAGTCCAGAATTACCTGTTTATTTTTTTTTACCTGTGACACTATACAGGAAAAACCATACCATGCAAGTTCTTCGTGCAGGACGAGCCAATCATTTCCAGACGCACATTTAACTCTTTCAACTGTTTCTCCACTGACGCACTTCTTTCTTTCTGACTAATGTCTTGATTGACTGCAGGAATCAGTGTTGTCAGAGGCACGGGTGTGCCGTTTCTAATCCTGGGGAACATCTTCTTTTCTTTTCTTTTCTTTTCTTTTCTCTTTTCTCTTTTCTTCTTCTTCTTCTTCTTCTTCTTCTTCTTTACTTCCTCTCTTTTCTCCCCCACTTTTTCCATCATGTCCCATTCGGAATCTATGACCAAGAACATCGAGAGTTTCAAGAAAGATGCTGAATACTATGACTCCATCCCGGCCATGCAGGTATTGACGGATTTGTTCACGCTTTCCATGCTAAACTTTCCTTCCCGGGAAAAGACCGACCAAGAAGTATTGACTGCTGAGGTTATCCTGGCTCAACTCCATGCCGCCCACCAAAAGTTTAATCCCACAAAGGTTGACGAAAAGGTTGATCCCAAAGAAGTTAATTTAGACGCCAAGAATTCTGGCTCTGATTCTGGCTCTGATTCTGGCTCTGATATTGGCCCTGACTCTGGTCCTAATTCGGGTTCCAGAAATGACTCTGATTCTGGCTCCAGAAATGGCTTGTTCCGGGAAAATGCCACCATCGTGGATTTTGCTTGTGGTACCGGACTCGTGGCGGCCAAAATCGCCCCATATGTTTCCAAAGGCCGCATTGTGGGCGTGGACATTTCTGAGGCAATGTTAGGCGAGTTTGATACCAAGGCCAAGCGGATCATGCATCAGTATCCCAATTTAGACGTATCGTCCGTTTGTGGCGATGTGCTTTCTCCTGATTTCGATATGGAGCCTTTGACCGGTATCGCCGATGTGTTGGTGTGCACTTTGGCTTTCCACCACCTCCATGATTATAATCAGGTGGCGGCTAAGATGAAGCAGATGTTGAAGCCAGGAGGTTGGATCCTCGTTTATGACTTCTATAATGAGGACCAGGAAAAAGCTCCTGGAGATCACCATATTGATCTGGGAGTTAGTCACCATGGTGTGACTTTGGATGAGATGAAGGCTGCTTTGGCTGATGGATGCAAAAACGTCTCCAGCTCCCGGGAATACCGTGTGGATGTATGGCACGAGTTGCCATTTATCATGAGCCATTGTTGTGAAGAGGTCAGGGATAATTTGGCCACTGCTGAACGGAGAGGCGATATGTATTTGGTCAGTACCAGTATTATTCTTGGGGTGGCCCAAAAGTGTTGATCAAAAAAAAAAAAAGAAAGCTAGAAGCAAGAAGTTGAAAGCTAGAAGCTAGAAGCAAGAAGCGAGAAGTTGGAAGCGAGAAGTTGAAAGCTAAAAGCTAAATGCTAAAAGCTAAAAGCTAAATGCTAAATGCTAAATGCTAAAAACTAAAAGCAAAAGCTAAAAGCAAAAAGCAAAAAGCAAAAAGCAAAAAGCAAAAAGATGGGTTATCCTGCCTATTGTTTAACAAAAGTATTGGTCTCCATCAACCTATCTTTATTTTTTTGTTTTTCCTTTTTGGTTTTAAGCTCAGGACATAGTTCAACCTTATGTTTCCTGCCTTAGAATAATAGATCCGATGCATCCAATCTTAGATTATCGTGCATTGGGAATATCCGATCCCTTATGGTTATTATACAGTGATTTTCAAAATCATTCAAACCAGCCTGCAGATTTAAGACTTGAAAATATTGAATTCCAATGAAAATTGGTGATTGAAACATTATGACATTTGGTTTGAAAAACTCTGTGAAGGCGTACGAAACTTTTTGACTTATTGGTTGGTCTATTTTATGCTAGTTCTGGTTCCAAACATTGTGTCGCCCTGGTTTGAATAGTTTTGAAAAACACTGTACCACGGGTCTGCAGGTAAGCGTAGTCAACATAGTTCCACCAAACCAGAAACAGAAACAGAAACAGAAACAGAAACAGAAACAGAGCCAGAATCAGAATCAGAATCAGAATCAGAATCAGAATCAGAAACAGAAACAGAGCCAGATTCAAGATTGAAAATGGAACAAGTCTTAGTATCTGAGTCTGGTGTCAGTATCTGGTATCTGGTTGTTTTTTTTAGTCACTTCCCTTTTGGTGCGCGCACGCCCGCGTGATAACAGCGAGCTCAACTGCCCACCCCACCATTTGTAACCGCCCACCCCCATCACCAACCAAACAACCAAACAACCAAACAACCAAACAACCAAACAACCAAACAACCAAACAACCAAACAACCAAACAACCAAACAACCAAATAACCAAACAACCAAATAACCAAACAACCAAACAACCAAACAACCAAACAACCAAATAACCAAATAACCAAATAACCAAACAACCAAACAACCAATCAACACTCGCCATGGTTTCCCGGCAAGCGCAGAAACGATTGAATAAGGAGTACAAGACCATCCAGGCCAACCCCCCTCCATTCATCATCGCCAGACCCAACGAGGAAAATATTCTTGAGTGGCATTACGTCATCACAGGCCCTCCAAAGACTCCTTATGAAGACGGACAGTACCATGGCATTCTCCGGTTCCCCCTGGAGTACCCTTTCAAACCACCTTCGATTTCCATGGTCACACCCAATGGTCGTTTTGCTTGTAACACGCGGCTTTGCTTGAGTATGAGTGATTACCACCCCGATACGTGGAATCCTGCATGGAGCGTGCTGACCATTTTGACCGGTCTATTAAGTTTCATGACCGGAGAAGAACATACCACTGGTTCTATTACCACCACTGATAGTGTTAAGCGGAAGTTGGCTTCCGATAGTAAGAGGTGGAACACTTCGGAGAACTCTCGGTTTGCTCTCAACTTCTCGGACTTGAATGTCCAGAATAAAGCAGATATTGCTGCTGCGGAGGCTGAGCTTCAGAAAAAACAACTGCAGACTCCAAAACCTTCTGATGACACAACTCCCATTGATTTGGCCAGTCTAGACCCGGAGGATCGTGCCCGGTTATTGGTTAACCAGGAGGTCAACTCCAAAGCGAAAGCGTCCAAGAGCAGGCTAAACGTGACGTTTGCTGGCGTTGCAGTGGCTTCTGCTTTAGTTGCTGCATATTTCTATTCATGAACTTTAAGATCTTCAAGATCTTTTGAATCTGATTTTGGATCTGATTTTGGATTTGATTTTGGATCTGATTTTGGATTTGATTTTGGATCTGACTTTGGATCTGATTTTGGATTTGATTTTGCATCTAAATTTAGATCTGATTTTGGTCTTGAAGTCTTAATATCTTCAAGATAGGAGTATGGACCAAGGTTTCTGGTTTCTGGTGTCTGGTTTCTGGTGTCTGATGAAACTTGAAGGAGGAAGCTTTCTGATGAAGATATCCATTGTGAATGATGAAAACAGACGACGACAAAACATGAAAATATGTTGAGTGCATATGGAGGACATGGAGCACATGGAGCACATGGAGCACATGGAGGACATGGAGGACATCTATTGAGGAGATATGGAAACATGTCAAGACACCTGTTCAACACAAATGGAGGGCTTCTATTGATACCTTCATGAAGAGCTTTGATTAACAGATCTGCTGAATGTATCCAATGAAGACCCAAAGATACTTTGGAATGCCCTCCCTATTAATGACCTCTTATTGACCTTCTCCTTCCTGATGGATTCATTCCATGTGGTTTCATTCCATGTGGGTTCATTCCATGTGGTCTCATTCTATGTGGATTCATTCTTATGGTTTTAATATTCATGCAGTTTCATTCCATGTGGGTTCATTCTTAAGGTTTCAATCTTCATGTCTCCATATCGGCAAGTCACCAGTCTTAAGTCTTCATGTCTGCATGTACTAAGTCTGCAGTTTTCATAATGTCAAGTCCTGATGCTTATGTATCTAAGGGTTTCTGAATACCTCTGAATACCTGTGAATACCTCTAAATACCCCAGAGGTTGAATCCCTGAAGATCTGAAGACCTGAAAACTTGAAAACATGAAGACTTGAAAACATGAAACCTGACGACTTCTTGAGTTACTCTTGTATCTTACTTTAGTATCCGATGTCAATGATACCAGTCAGAAGCTCTTTTGCTTCATTTTTGTCATGAATCCCTTAACCTGACTATGGAATTTGCAGTCAATAGGCCAATAGTAGTCAGCAAAGGAAATAGTTGGAGTCACATGATCAAGCACACGCTAATCACGTGACCGCCCACTATATAAAAGAAATGAAATGCCAAAACAAAAACAAAAAAAAAAAAAAGAAATTCAATCATGTTATATAATTGAAAGCATTTTAAGACTGGGCCCTGGTATTATTTCCAACACAGAAATAAATGGCGCAATCTCCAAATATCATTCTATCACCTTATCATTATTCAGACCGCTATTGTAAAATGACATTGTCATGTGGTTGACGATAAAATAGACGGTCTATATGCAGTACCGCGTGAGATGTCTCGAACCGAAGTTTCAAGAGAAAGGGCTCGGCATGCACACAGCCCGATAAATGCTCGGCCTAAGTATTGAGATTGTTGAGTGATGCAAGCGAAAATTTGAGTATGTTCCGCGCTCTTGTTAAACTTGCTCAGGTGCAGAATGTTCCGCCTAGCCCAAATAGGCATCTAATCTAAGGGTCAACAGCGCACCTGCATACGCCCAACAGACTATTTCGTCTAATGGTTTCACCACTTTCTCCATTTGCCCAACCACTCCATTTGCCTGCTCAAAAAAGAAACTTCCGCTAGGGGGGTTTTTAGCGACTTGGCCCACGTTGTGGCTTCCCTGGACCTGTGTGCGCGCATTCTCAGGCAACTTGGCCGCCTGGTCCATTTGCATGGGGTCACAAGGCGGGTCAAAAAAAAAAAATTGCTTGGATGATCGGGCTCGTCCCCACACCACGCTTATATACCCTGACCCAAAGACCCCCGGCCCACCCCCCGAGGGATCCACAAAAGCAAAGATCCTAGGGTTTCACTAGTGCAGTGCAGTGCAGTGCAGTTCAATGCAAAGCAAAATGAAGTGAAACAAAATGAAGCAAAATGAAGCAAAATGAAGCAAGGTGAAGCAAGGTGAAGCAAGGTGAAGCAAGGTGAAGCAAGGTGAAGCAAAATGAAGCAAGGTGAAGCAAAGCACAAACGCAACCACCTGAAACTGCGTCATGTAGACGGTAGTAGTTGCAGCACTTCCAGCAGTAATAGCGCAGCTCCCACTGCATCTTTACCCCCGGTAGCCTCAGTACTCAGCCCCCGGTTAGACGCACCCTTACACAATTTTGGTTGTTGCAGCACGGTTACAGACTAGTCGCGCGCCCAAACACCCCCTTATTGACACATTACGAGCCGAGTAAAGGCTGAGGTCCTGCACACAGAGGCCTTCCAAAAAATAAAAACATAAAAAAAATAAAAAAAACAAATCGCCATGCGCGTCTCGGCCGTGCATTCCAAACAAGCTTAATTGTATGCGGAGCGGAATCCTCAGAGTTTCACGTCGGGATAGCGCAGCAAATCTGAAACAGCCGATCAAAATAGCTTTTTCTTTATATGCCTCTATCTCGCTCGCTCCTTGCTCTCTTTCCCTCGAACACCTTTTTTTTGGTCCCCCAATCCTCTTTGTGCCATTGCTTCAATACTACTTCTTTTCTCGGGACTCGGAATACTGCGACGCCTTCCTACATTTAATTTCTTTTTTTTTTTTCTTATTCCCGAGGCCCTCGCTTTGATCCCTCCCCCGATTCCTCCACACCTACCCAGGTTTCTTCTTTGTTGTGAAGACGATATCCGAGAACCGCCAGCTTTTTTGAACTCCCGATTTCCGTCTCCAGCTTCTGCTGCTGCAAAAAAAAAACTAATCTATATATTTATATATTTCTCAGCCCCCTCCACCCGCCATGTCACAACATCCATACAGACAGAAAACCGGCTCTACCGCCATATATCCAACGGGCGACCTCCTTGAAGAATTTGAACGGCAGGAGTCGTTGCCCATTGTGCATCCATCCATTCTTCCTTACGAAACCTTCCCAGCTGAGCCGGCGCCAATTAATCAGCCACTCGCTTATCCTCAATTTGACAATAGCACAGAGATACTTGATGGGCCTCAGCGCAATGTCAGCCCGGTGGGCTTCACGGGGCTGAACTCGTCGCCTGATTCTTCGGTGACCACGTTTGACTCGCCTGCCGGTTCAAAGGTCTACCGGAACCTCCATGCGGCGCACCCTTCGGTGTCGTCGACCCTGCTGTTCCAAGATCATCCTTCGCTACCTGATATGACTCAGAATGTGATCCAGCAATATTTGGGCGAGAATGCTGCTCAGCACTTGATGCCTCGGATGAAGACTATTGATTTGTACCGCAAAAACGCAAAGAAATCCAACGACCCAGCCGTATTGTTCCAGTACGCTCAGTACATGTTGCAGACAGCCCTTCTCGTGGATCAGGCTCTGGTCAACTTGTCGGGGCTCGAGACCCCTCTGAAACCCCCATCCGTTTCTACTGATGATCTGGCATCTAACTCTAAGAGCTTAAAGACTGACTTGCTCAAGGAGGCACTCCACTACCTCAAAAGACTCTCCGATAAGGGATATGTGGATGCACAGTACCTTTTGGGAGACGCGTTCAGCTCCGGTGTGTTTGGCAAAGTGGACAATAGCTCTGCCTTCAATCTCTTTTTGGCTGCTGCCAAAAGAGGCCACACAGAGTGTGCATTCCGCACGGCTCACTGCTACGAAGAGGGCTTGGGTACGGGAAGAGACTCGAGAAAAGGCATTGATTTCTTGAAGATGGCCGCCGCCAAAAATCATCCGGCCGCCATGTACAAGCTTGGTATTTACTTCTTCAACAGTCGTATGGGTGTGCAAGACACCCGGGTCAATAAGAAGCTAGGCATTAAATGGTTGGAGCGGGCGCTGAATGTGGCCACCGAGTTAACGGCCGCTGCGCCTTACGAGTTGGGAAAGATTTACTACACCGGATACTCGGACATTCTCATAAAGGACCAGAAATATGCCCTACAATTGTTTGCCCAGGCTGCTGCTTTGGGCAACGTCGAGGCATCGGCTGTGTTGGGCCGGCACTACGAAATGGGCGAGGTAGTCCCTGCAGACTCCAACTTGTCCATCCACTACTACACCAAGGCTGCGTTGGGTGGACACCCAGAATCCATGCTTGCCATGTGTGCATGGTACATGGTGGGAGCCGAGCCTAACTTGCCCAAGGATGAGCAAGAGGCTTTTGAATGGGTCAAGCGGGCCGCCAACTGCGGTCACGGCAAAGGTCAATTTGTCTTGGCCAACTTTTACGATAAGGGCATTGGTTGTGCCAAGAACACCACGGAGTCTCAGCAGTGGTATATTAAGGCTGCAGAAAACGGCCAAGAAAAAGCATTGGCCCGCATCAACGACAAGACCTTGGTGGCTGCCATCACCAAAAAGCTCAACAAGAAGGGTGTGTTGAAGAAAAGTGCACTGGGAGATTTAAGTGCTCAGGAGAAGGACTGCTCCATTGTTTGATGAGACCACAAAAATGCAATTTAAAATGTTCCAAAATCTCCTGATGCATCAATGCGAAATGCAACAATGGCCAAGCAATCCAACAATGAATCAACAACGTTTTAGCTTGGCAACAATGCTTTAACCTTGAAACAAGGTTATAGCTTTGCAACAATTCCTTAGCTTTGCAACAAGGTTTTAGCCGGTACAAGAAGGTTTTAGCCGGATACACTAGTGCCAAGCAGAAACACATCAACACATTGCTTTATGCATGAATACCATACGGGATAGATAACACTTTGGGATAGACACGATCTTGGGATACAATGCCATCGAAGCAGACGAATAAGATGATGATGATGATAGCCGAGTGAGATGAGAAACCAGGAATCCTGATGATTGGCAAGGTTTTGTCAAGCACCGATTCTGGGATTCTGACAGTGGCTGCTTCATGGGCAATATAGACTTCCTTGGCTCAAGAGAGTCAGGGAATATTTATGAATTAACCGCATAAAATGTATCTCTCATTGCATCTAGTACGAAAACACAATGTGGGTGTTTAATTTCAGCATTATATTATGTTTGCTGTGGCATTGTAGAAATCAGGTGCACGGGGGCACCTGGGGGGGCGGGTGGGGAGAGGTCGTGTCCTACCCAATAATATACGCGACTGCAATTACGTGCATATATATTCTGTTTACCAGGTCACGTGCGTGCGGAATCACGTGTAGATTACCACGTGGTTCGTTTCAGGTGCTCGCCTGCACAGATCAATGTTCCACGCATCAACGACTAATCCCGACCCGGTTCTCGGCCTCCACTGTAGCCGTCATGCAGCCCTGCGCAGCGTTCCTGACACCACACTTGCTATTGACGGCAGTGCATATGACGCAATGTCAATATGAAACGAAAGAGGTACCGGCGCAATTGCGTTCGGTCCTGCGCAAGCCCCTACGTAATTTCCTCCGCAATTGCTGCAGCCAATCCCTTCCGCCCGTATATAAAAAGCCTCATCCCCCACCTCCACTTCCTTTCCTCCCTCAAACCCACCTCACTCAAAAATGGCCTTTGGAAGAGACAACGACGATAAGTACGGAAACGACAGCTACGGAAACGACAACCGTGGCAGTTACGGTAATGACAGTTATGGAAACGACAGTTACGGAAATGACAACCGTGGTAGTTATGGAAATGATAACAGTGGTAGTTATGGAAGTGACTCTTATGGAAATGACAGCCATAAGCATGGACACAAGTCCACGGTAGAAAAAGTGGGTGAGAAGGTGAGCGAGAAAATCAAGAGTGCGTTTGGTAAGAATGACCATGTGAGCAAGGATGATGCGTATGGAGGAGACGCATATGGCAACAGTTCGTTTGGGTCAGGAAACGATAATGAATTTGGAAAGAGTAGCAAATCAAATGAGTATGGGTCTGGAAGTTCCGGAAGCAACTCTTATGGAAGAGACAATGACGACTATGGATCGGGAAGCAATTCGTATGGATCGGGAAGCAATTCTTATGGATCGGGAAGAAAGAATGACGATAAGTACGGATCGACTAATGATTCGTATGGTCACGGAAACAAGCAATCGTACGGTTCTGGAAATGATTCTTATGGTTCCAGCAATAAGTATGGATCAGGTAATGATTCCTATGGATCTGAAAACGATACCTATGGATCCGGAAACAAAGATTCATACGGTTCCAAGAATGACTCTTA
Organism: Metschnikowia lochheadii; assembly: GCA_002370915.1. Lineage (NCBI taxonomy): Eukaryota > Fungi > Ascomycota > Pichiomycetes > Serinales > Metschnikowiaceae > Metschnikowia > Metschnikowia lochheadii. Next base: position 7,421 of record NLAW01001912.1, on the reverse strand, counting down.
CGGCTCTTCCAACAAGGACTCTTATGGATCTTCGAACAAAAACGACTATGGATCTTCGAACAGAGACGATTTCGGTTCCTCCAACAGAAATGAATATGGGTCTTCCAACTCTTATGGATCCTCTAACAAAGACTCTGGATCTTCCAACAGAGATGATTACGGATCCTCAAACAAGGACTCATATGGATCTTCCAACAAGGACTCTTATGGATCCTCAAACAAAGATTCCTATGGATCCTCAAACAAAGATTCCTATGGATCTTCTAATAGAGATGACTTTGGATCTTCTGGAAGAGACAACTATGGCAAGAATGACTCTTATGGAAATGACTCTTATGGTGGTGATGACTCCTATGGCTCAGGAAACTACGGATCGGGATCTACAGGTAGATCCGATGGCTACGGGTCCAACGAGTACGGCTCCAACCGTGACCGTTACTAGCTGATCATCAGAGATTATCCTAGTACGTACAAAAAAAAATAAAGAAGCAGCACTCATAGTACTATATAATTCAGCATAGTATATAAGCAGTAGACCCAGAGTTTCCTATCTGTCCTCAGTACACCCAAATAAACACCCGTACACCCATTCGGCATACCAGTACTTCTCTACAAACCCGTACACATAAAACACCCGTACATCCCACAATTGCCCCGGTTTTTCCAAATCAATCATATCCAAAAATTAATGAGTCAGACTGACACTAGGAACCCTTCCATTGGTCTAGTCCCGAGTAACAATCTTGCTGGCTTGCTTGTTAAGTAAAGGATGACGAAGTAAACCATCATAGTCGTCCTGCATATCACCTGGGGTAGCTTCATACTCGTCGTCATTGCCAAACCGACTGTGGCCTGCACTGGAAGCACTGACGTAACGATGCCGGGGTCCTGCAGCCAAGCCGTCGTAAGGTTGTGCATAAGGTCTTTTTGGTTCTGGCGGAGATTGAAGCCCGGGGGAGAATCCAAGATCATTGGTTTCGAGAATCGAATGGTTCACGTGATCAAACGGCGGTGTATCTTCTTCGAAATCGGATTTCAAAGCAATTGAATCATCGAAACTATCGTTAATTCGGTCATTGATTCGATCACCACGAGGTCCTCGCCGTTTTGGGATTTGGTGAAGAGGCAGAGTGGAGCTTCTTTTATCACACTTTTCGGAGCCGATTCCTTTTTCGGAGCCGATTCCTCTTTCGGGGCCGATTCCTTTTTCGGAAACTGCCATTTCAGGAAATTCTCTTTCGGAAACTCCCCTTTCCAGGACTTTCTGTTTCTTTGAAACATATGCAGAAGCAGCAAAATCAATTGCTAAAGAAAACTCTGAAGTCACCATTCGACTAAGAATTTCTCCAATTAAATGAAGAGATGTATCGTTGAATTCCTGCACACACGGCCCAACCCCAAATTTATACTCATCCAATTCTCCAATCAAATAATCAAGAAGAACTGAAGAGTTCACCAAAATCTCCTTTTCTATCGATTCATGCACAGAAGAAGCTAATGCTGAATGAACTGCAGCCATATGCAGGTCGTACCCTGGAAGTTCTGCAAGTCTTCGTGTGGAAGCCCCCGTGCTCCGGGCAAAGGACTCATCCACGTCGTTGCTTGCCTCATATGCTTGCTCCAAAGCGACAATGTCACGTTGTAAACTTTGACGAACTTGTTCCACCAACAGTGATACTCGTGACAACAATGTCGTCATATTTTTTGCACCCAATGAAGCATTTGAAACTTCTTCTTCTATTTCTTCTTTGTCTTCTTGTCTATTTCTTTGTCTCCAGAGCAGTTCCTGCATAAGCCGTAACTCATCAAGTTTCATCAACATCAATTTCCGTTTACCAAGAATCACCACTCGTTCCCATATAGCTCCACTATTCCGCTCGAGTGTATGTCTTAACGCCGAAATATCTGCCATGATTGCAGATACACAAGCAGAAATCTCTAGGTGAGCTTCTCGTCGGGCCTTAACTCCAACCTCCGCCTCACGTGCCCGGAGTTCCTCGATTTCCTGCTTTTGTTCAGTGATCATCTTCAAATACAGCCCCACATGCCGATCAAGATTGTGTTGGTTGCGGATGACTTTGGTTTTTATTTCCTTGGCTCGGTCCGCATACTTCAATGCGTTCAACGTCTCGTCATAATGTTTGGACAGAGGAGAAATGCACACAATCATCACGGTTTTGCAGTTTCCACCAAGAGAAAACTTGAGGAGTCGTGTGAGCTTCAGATCTCGATAAGGAACATGAGGTGCTCGCTTTCGACTATTAGGATTAGTTCCTGTTCCTGTTCCTGCACCTCCACTTGCTCCTGTTCTAGTTCCAGGACCAGGACCTGCACACAACGCGTTGATGCAATTTCCCAATGCCAACAACGATTTATTAATGTTAGCACCTTCCGTTAAGCGTTCGCCTCTATTTTTCGTGGTGGCAGCCCTCTCACTCCCTGCCAAATCGATTATAGAGAGTGTGGCGAAGCTGTGTTCCTGCAGCAAGCTGGCCAGCCTGCTTGTTGACGACACGTTTATCTGCAAGACGGCATGGGACCGGGACAGTGTTGCATTTGCCTCGGTGGCTGAACAAGTTCTGTTCTGGTTACCCAAAACAATCATCTCCATCACCTGCGCCACGTTCTGTGGCTTGTGGACCAGGAGATTGGATACCACGATGCGTTGTTGCAGATCTTCTCGTAGATTGAGTTTCTTGTGGCTTGTTTCAGGACAAAGCAAGTCCCGAATAGACTCGTTGTAGATTTCCAAAAACAGAATCGAAACCTCAAAAACCCTGCTATCGCTAAGGGTTTCTATTTTCCGGTAGAGTTCCTGCATCGTGAGGAAAATTATGCCCGGTTCGGCCATGGTTCCCAGAATAGTATGCGTTTTCCCACATCCCGTGGCTCCATATGCAAAAACTGTGGCGTTGTAGCCATCAAGAAGACTATCCAAAAGCGGTTTGGTGGTCCCTTCAAAGACCTGCATCTGGGTCGAGTTTTCATCGTATAAATGGTCAAACACAAATTTAAGGTCTTTGATCCGGGAACTTTTGCTCATTTGGGGAAAGCTGCGCCGCTGCATCTGTGTATAAGGATTAGTTTCCTGAGGGTCAAACACCAACATTTTATCGTCGACAACATTGACGATTTTCCGGATAAAGTTGGGTTTCCTGCGCATAAGCTCGAGTTCCTGTTGTTCCTGATTATGACGAAGTTGCCCATCGGCATAGAAAGTGGAGTTGGAGTTCCGGGTTATGAGCTTATTCTCCTCTTCACTAGTGAATGGCCGCACCCGTACCCCAACAGTTATTGATGACTGACGGGACATTGTTAGATTGGGGACGGAAGACTGGAAAAATTCCTATGTTATTATTCCAGACTCTTGTTTTAGGAATTTGGATCTGTTCAGACTCTTAACTTTCTGGTTAGACCCTTTGTTTCTGTTCAGACCCTGACTGGTGTTCAGACCCTGAGTTGCTGTTCAGACTCTTTGAAGGCCGTTTCAGACTCTTGGCTTTTGGTTTCAGAAGTTTCAGAAGCGTTAGATACTTTTGCTAACTCTTTGTTGCTGTTTCAGATGTGTTAGACTCTTAGAAGGCTGTTTCAGGTGTATCAAATGCACAAGGATTGTTTCAAATGAACTTCTGCCCCTGAATTGCTGTTTCAGATCAGTCACGATGAGTTCTGAGTTCTGAGTTCTGAGTTCTGATTGAGAGGGAAGGTGTTTCGGATCTATTTCAGACTTGCTTTAGACCTGCTTCACACTTGTTGCAGTTTTGGGTTGTTCCAGAATCAATGTGTTTAGATTAGCTTTCTGTCTGGATGTAGATTCAGTTCAGATGTTTGCTCCCAGTCTCAGAGTTGTAGGAGGCCCGCCCAGATATTGAAGACCTGTTAAAGACTTGTTTCGGATTCCGAAACCAATTCAAATATATCGAGTATTTTGTTAGGATAGGGTTCAGGTTCCGTTTCAAGTGTAGATTCCTTGTTTCAGATTCCTTCTTTCAGGTTATTTGTTTCAGATTCCTTCTTTCAGGTTATTTGTTTCAGATTCCTTGTTTCAGATTCCTTGTTTCAAATTCCTTGTTTCAAATTCCACCGTTTGAGACTCAGGATAGAGTTCCAAAGTATCAGTTGTAGATGTTGTGACGTTGTAGACGTTGTAGACGTTGTTTCGAAGGGGTTTCAATGCTGTTTCAAAACCACAGGGGACTCAGGTTCCGTTCAGAATCAATTTCTGTTTCAATTTCTGTTTCAGATCCAGAATCTGTTTCTGTTTCAATGATGTTTCAGATCCACCCGGAGTTTCACTTCTTTCTCAGATGTATCAGAGATGGTTCAAAATTAGACTCTGTTTCTTTTTCAGAATTAGACGCTGTTTCTGTTTCTGTTCCAGAATCACACTCTATTTCTATTTCTGTTTCTATTTCTGTTTCAGATGATACAGATAATCTGGATGTTTCAAAGGTAGATTCAGGTTCAGGGGAAATTGATTCTGGTGAATCTATTGTGCTCCTTGGATAGAGAGATGGTTGTTTCTGGAAACCGAACGGGCGTGTTTGTTAAGGACAAGGATAAGTTTCAGTAGACAATTCAACACAGTAGACAATTCAACACAAGAATGGAACTCCTAGATAAACAGGATTCGTTTCTTTTTTTTTTTTTCTTGGAAAGTGGCGCGTCTTCACAACAAGAATAGCGATATTAAAGCTCACTCACTCACTCACTCACTCAAACACACACACACTCACGCCTGGACCTTGCTCTTTATGAAGCAACGATGAAGGAGGTGGTTACAAAAGAAGGGAACTGTTAACGTAGATGGACGTCCTGCACGTACGCGCTCGGTCGCGTCTCCCGCACATCCTTACCTCCGAGCCCTAGTCCCCACTACCTCCTGGTTCCACTACCTCCTGGTCCCACCGCCTCCTGGTTCCACCGCCTCCTGGTTCCAAGCTCACCACTATTCCACTATTCACATTTCGATTGACTCAAAGCAAATCATCAAGTGCTAGTGCTTTCCCCCAGGAAGCCAAAGCCAAAGCAGAACTAGAAACTGAACCTGAACCTGAACCTGAACCTGAAGCCAAACCAGAACTAGAACCAGAACCAGAACCAGAACCAGAACCAGAAGCCAAACCTGAAGCCAAACCAGAACCAGAACCTGAACCTGAACCTGAACCTGAACCAGAACCTGAACCAGAACCTGAACCAGAACCAGAACCAGAACCAGAACCAGAACCAGATGGAGAAGATGGGGAGAAACACCATCTGTACCGTTCCATAATCGACTAGGTGTCTGAAAATTCAAAATGGCTTTAGGTGTCTGATTGAGTAAGAGAACGGCCAATCGAACAGCTTCAGGCCAGAAAAAGACTGCCACTGAGCCCAGAACAAAAAGTGTTTTGGTTTTGTCCTGGATGGTCCGATCCAGTCTTTCAGCAATACCATTTTGAAAGGAGGAGTAGGTATCAACCAATTGTAGCAACAATATTTTGTTGCTATGGTGGAGGAAGAATCTCCATATATAAAGTGGAAACTCCGCCCCATTTTATTGTTACAACTTTAATCGAACATCATCTGCCTGAGGTATACCAAGATGCCTCAAAGAACCAGACCCACCAAAAGATCTCGTATTGGTAATACTTCAACAAGCACTAACAACTCTTCTCCTTCTCATTAGCTTAAGTTAAGGGCAAATGAAGTGATTAGTGGCGAGTCCATGTTACTCTATACTACATTATGTAATATATACGTGACTATTCAGTGCTACTCTATACTACACTTCTTGTGAACTATACACTACACAAGAACTATACACTACACAAGAACTATACACTACACAAGAACTATACACTACACAAGAACTATACACTACACAAGAACTATA
>NLAW01001910.1:0-62784 GCA_002370915.1 Metschnikowia lochheadii | reverse complement strand
TACAATACAATACAATACAATACAATACAATACAATACAATACAATACAATACAATACAATACAATACAATACAATACAATACAATATAGTAGTATAGTATAGTTACCCAGCAGTATTATTGTACCATTAGCTTCATGATACGTATTAGTGGATCCATGATTAGCCATACATTAGTGAATACATAGAAGATATCAAAAACAATGAGAGGTCAAAGATAGTTGGCTTAGATCTTGGGCTTAGGCCGGTCGTACCAGTACGCATTGGTCTCGTCGCCAGCCCTAACGAAATTGAACATCTCATCCACCATTTTCTGTGGCTGGTCTTTGAACATGATCTCCGGGAAATTGGGCCTGTTCTCTTCAAGATAAGCAGCCCTTTTCCCTGTATAATTCATGATCAAGTCCACGGTACCCTTCACATTCTGTGCATGGGCCATGTGATCACCCTCCAATTCAACATGTTCGAATAAATGGGGTGGGATTTGCTTCTGCATAAACCCTAACGAGTCCGGGTGGTTCCACTGGGCATCCGTGCCAACCACAACAAGGTATGGCACCTGTAAATGTGGCATGGCCAACATCCCGTACCGAAGAAAGAAAATGCCTCCTAGGTATACCGACATCTGTGCCCGATTGGTGGATTTGGTCTTATACCTTCCATTGTCACTGTAGACCTCATCAGCCATGAACGCATCCAAAACTTGTGGATCAAGTGTCTTATAGAAACTATCTTTCTTGAAGTACAGATCCACCTCTTTCTTGGAACCAAAATCATCAAGAAGAATGTGCTCTAATTTACGCACTTTCAGCAAGAAAAAGTCTCTGATCTCTGGGTCAAAGTAGATCACTGGCTCCACGGCAATACACGAGTCGAAAAGAGAAGGCTCCAAAGATGCTGCATATGTCACATGGTACCCACCCATGGAGTGACCCACCAAGATATTTCGGGTGTAAGCATTGGGTGTAAAGTCACCTGTGGTGAGGACCTCATGTTTGACCACCTCAATCAAGTCCTTGGCTCCGTCTCTCCAGTCGTAAGCCCAAGAAAGTTTGCCTTTATTTAAGATTCCAGAATCGCCATGTCCTGCTGCATCCACGGAAACCACCGAGCCGATTTTCCACGACTCAGATTTTTCACTTCTTTTGAAGAGCTCCTCAATGTGCACTCTCCATATACTCTTATTCATGCCTGTACCATGGGCAAAGATGAAGTTGAACTTTGTTGTTTGAGGCGGAACGGGTGTTTCGTTGGCAAACTTCAAGTACGCAATTTCAAGCCGGTCTGAAGGCGAAACGGTGGACCCAGTGCCTCTGGGCCAAGCAGCACCAGTCACTTTATTCTCCACCAACATTATGTCTGGAAAAATAAAGTATCGTAAAAAGCTGTTGGATTTTGAAAATGTAGGCAATTGAAAATGTAGACAATTAGTGGCGTGGACACTGAGGATCTGAATCTGTCTTATTTGTCTTATCTGTCCAACCTATCCAGCTTATCCTCGGTATAGTGTATGCAATTGGTCTGTCCAGTTTGTCGTTTCTGTCTTTTATCCTTTCCAGACTTTTGTCCTTTTCGTCTTTTGTCGTTTCCGTCTTTTGTCCTTTTCGTTTTTTGTCGTTTCCAGTTTTTCCTTTTATCCAATTGGAACCCTACCAATTTATATATTGACGTATACTGGACGGACTGGCTTAGGCTTATATAGAAGAGAGATCGCGAAACGAAAACACTGTGGGGAAACGGCCGCGGGTCTGCACCTCAAAACACTAGCCTCGGTTGGCTCTGGCTCTCCAGCTACTGCACCAAGATAAATAGGGGGAAGCACGTGCTTGGCCGAATAATAGGGGGAAAAAAGAAGCTTTTGGGTGAAAAACAAAAAGAAAAAGCAAAAAAAAAAAAAAAATATGATTGGCTGGTGTGGAAAAAAATTCATTATGATTCTTATGCTACTGTGTGTTCTAGTAGTGAGTGTGTTCTGGTAGTGAGTGAGGATGTGCTCTGACTAAGAGTGTTCTCGTTATATGACGTCGTAAAAGGGCCATTTCAAATGGGATTTGGACGTAGAAAAAAGGGTCAATAACCGAAATCTTTATGTTACATTTTGGTTCATATAAAATTGTCCTTTGAAACCTTTAAACCCTTCAAAATTCACTTCTCTCATGAATTGAGCGATAAGTCGTGGTTTTATTTTGTTGTTTTTTTTTGTTGTTTTGTTGTTTTGTTATTTTTTTTTTGGTGTTACTAGATTGCAAAATATGCTCAGTGTGTGGGACTCACCTCACTCTCGCTTAAATCGCATCTCTTCTCACCGCGCCTGAAAAACTTAGACCACGGCATCAGACGAGTTCATCGTTCCCTTCTATTTCAAATACGGGAAATCCATCATATCTGTGGTTTTGATTGAATGAACTAGAACTGAAACTGAAACTTAATAAACTCAGTCCTGCATCCAGTCCGGCTCTATCTAATCTGATAGTCCCTCCACTTCTCTTGTCCTGTCTGCCTAATCTGCTAGTCCTGCCTAATCTGCAACATATATCTAACACATGTGCAAACCACAATTGCTAAGGACCGTACTGCAGGTCAGGCAATGGAGACATCAGTTGCTCTTAAACAACAAAAGTGTAGGCTTCGTCCCAACCATGGGGGCCCTACATGCCGGTCATTGTCATTTGATTAACACCAGCATGCAAGAAAACGACCATACTATGGTATCCATCTTCGTCAACCCATCACAGTTTGCTCCCCATGAAGATTTGGACTCTTATCCAAGAACCTTGGATACAGATTTGAAGGTATTGGAAACGTCGTTTGGCGAGAAAAAGGTGGATGCCGTGTTTCTCCCAAAAGTCTCTGAGTTGTACCCTTCTGGTATCGTTCTAGACGTCCAACTGCAGAGAGGAGCCTTTGTGACTGTTCACGGAAGTTCCGAACAACTTGAAGGAGCTCGGAGACCTGGTTTTTTCAGAGGTGTGGCCACGGTGGTCACTAAGTTGTTGAATATCGTGACCCCAGACAATGTGTATTTTGGGCAAAAAGATGCTCAGCAGTGCGTGGTGATCAAAAACTTGGTCAAGGACTTAATGATCAACACCAATGTACGGGTCTTGGACACCTTCCGTGAACCCAATGGCTTGGCCTTGCTGTCTCGGAATGCATACTTGTCCAAAGAAACAAAAGAGGAAAGCAGCTTGATCTTCCGGGGCTTGAGTGCAGGAAAGGCCAAATTCCAAGAACTTAGAAAATTGGAGTCTCCCATCTCTTCCGCCCACATTCTTGCTGCCATCAATGAGGTATATTCTTCTGCTCCCAGCACCTGGAAATTGGAATATTTGGCTATTTCTCACCCGGAAACTCTTGAAGACTTGGAAACCGTGTCACCTGAGATTGGAGCCACCATCTCTGTGGCCTTCACGGTTCCCAAAGCCGATGGAGGGAATTCTAGACTCATCGATAACATCCAACTTCTTTAATAGTCTTGTATATAGAAAGAAATCAAAGTTATCTGAGTCATGTCACTGGAGTGTTTCCCAATAATGAATAACCTCAACACTAGAATTTGCGTGGCTTGAACCTTGGGGTCTTGTTTTGAACAGACGTCTTTGGGTTCTCCGAAGAAGTTTCCTTTTTGGGCTCCATGGACCGTTCCAAATCATTAGCATCCACAATCTTAAGTCCTCTCTCCACCTCCAACTCCTTCCGCACCCGTGCACTCACGCCATAGAAGATGTAGCCATATTCCAAGAGCCACTCCGGCTCCACGGCAGTCACACACTGCATGTACTCTTTCTTGGTCAACACAAGCTCATCGTACACTACATACAGCGGGCTCAAGCTGGCACTGCCCACCAATGCTGACGTGGGGTGGAGATACATGGACATGGCCGGTTGTCTCATATTGGAGTATTCAGCCCTACCTCCTCCACCACCTCCCATTTTCATCAACATGGCCAGCTGATGATAGTATGCAGCACAGATACACCTGCGGATATCCACATCGGACTTGGCCTTGACAATGGGGTAGTTTGCTTTCTTCATGATGAGCATAAGCTGGTTGCGCACCTCTTTGGCCCTCAATAGTGACTTGTGCTGAAGGAAGTTACGGCTGCTCCAAGCGGCCAATTTAGCCAGATTTTTGCCCAGACCTTGGTTCTTGCCCAGATTCTGATTCTTGGCCTGGTTCTGGGCCCGTTGCTCCCATTGCGTGTACACATTAAGCAAGGTGAGGTGGTCCAGATCAGCCACCAGGAACTTCTCTCTCATGGCATCAGCTTCATCCGCTCGTTCCTTGGGCCGGACAAAAACACTGGGCACAGAGAGCATTGACACGATCGTAAGGATTTCGAGCGAACACGCAAACCTTTGTTGGCATGATAAAATGATGACCTTGGCGAGAGTGGGCTCCATGGGAAACGAGCTCATTTGCTTGCCCAAATCCGTCAATACTCCATCTTTAGTAAGTGCTCCCATGGCCCACAACTCGTATAGAGAACAGCTGAGTAGATCCAGAGGTGGAGCGTCCAAAAAGGGAAAACTCAAGATATCGTTGACCTTAAGACTTTTGAGAAGAAGCATCACCGATGAAAGATTAGTTCTCTGGATCTCAGGGATTGGTTGGGCGTAGATATGTTCTGCACTGGCTGCACCTTCAGTGTATAACCGGTAAGCCAAACCAGGGCCTGTTCTTCCTGCTCTTCCGCTTCTTTGTTGGGCATTGGCCTGTGAAACAGGAACCACTTGTAAAGCATCCATTCCCAACTTGGGGTTAAAGAGTTTCATCTTCATCAACCCACAGTCCACCACATACTTAATTCCGTCCACAGTCAAGGAAGTTTCTGCAATGTTGGTAGCCACAATTACTTTTCTCCTCTCGTGGCTCTGCTTGGTGAAGATCTTCTTCTGGAGGTCTGCAGGAAGTGTGGAGTATATTGGGTACACGTCCAATGGCGGAGGGTTCTCCAAAAGGGCCAATTTTTCCTGGATAAGTTCACACGTGGCCTCGATATCTTCCTGTCCTGTCATGAACACCAACACATCTCCATCGCCCTTTTTGTTGGCTAGATGAATGGTCACCACTTGCTTGACTGCAGTCTCCACATAGTCCGTGCACCCGGACTTGGCGTAAAATACGTCCACGGGGAAAGTCCGACCCGGAATAAAGTATTTGGGAGCATTTCCAAAGAATCTGACAAACCGGTCGGAATTCATCGTGGCACTAGTAACAATAAGCTTTAGGTCTCGCCGACGCCGGAGAAGTGTTCGGAAAAGACCCAAAAGAACGTCAGTATTTAAAGACCGCTCATGGGCCTCGTCCATAATCACACACGAATAATGCTCCAAATCTGGGTCCTCAAGCATTTCTCGTAGTAAGATACCCTCGGTCATGAACTTGATTCGGGTTTTGCGCTGGGAAGTTTTATCTTCAAAACGAATGGTGTATCCAACATCTTCGCCCAATCTGCAACCAACTTCCTCCGAAACTCTCTTGGCTACCGACATCGCAGCCACACGCCTGGGCTGGGTACATGCCACCATGAGCCTAGACCCGTCTTTTTCCAAGTTTTTGGTCATACCTTCTTCATATAGAAACTGAGCAATCTGGGTTGTTTTTCCTGACCCTGTTTCTCCTACAATCACCACGATTTGATTATCATTAATCATTTGAAGAATCTCGGCCCGTGCCTTATATGCAGGTAACGTTTTCCTCTGTTGTTGAATTTCTTCAAATGAGTAATCTTGAGAGTCATCTTTAGCCTCTTCTTTAGCATCATTACCTGCTTGTTTGCCCTCTGCCTCTTCCTTTGTTTGTAGTGGGGTTTTGGCCTCGTAGACCCGTTCCTTGGCCTGCTGTGCCCGTTCCTTCTTTTCCTTCCGGTCTTTCACAATGAAACTTCCGTTCCGAGCCATTTTGGCCAACTCAGACTCCGGGTCCTTGATGGGGTCGATTGTGGAGGTTGTTTTCCGTGCATTGGCGTCGAATTGGAGCGTAAGGTGATGCTCGGAGCCCTTTAAAAAAGTGGGCACGATGAAATGGGGGATAATGGGTATAGAAGCCCGGGTCTGGCTTTCGGAATGGTCAAAATCAATGTAGTTTCCATTCCGATCAAAACCTCCACCATTTCCTTGGGGTCTGGCTTGTTTTTTGACTCTAGGCTTGTAGTCGTTTTCTAGGTCCAAATATTGCTCCACATCTGCCGTGGGATTGTCCTCTAGATTATACCATTCACGGTCATTTTCAAGATCTGCTTCGGCATCTGAACCCACCGACTCTGTCTCGGAGATATTGGCGGTCTCTACCTCCGGTATGTCTTGAGAAGTCTGTGAGACCATTTGTTCCCCCAGCACCGGGGCACCAGAGTTAGAATTCTTTGAGTTTAAAGATGAACTTGATATTTTGCTAATTTTTGCATTCGAAACTGAATTTACCCCTTTTTTTTCAAACCCAGAATCGTCGTTTTCGGGTCCTGGCCCTATATCTTCCTTCAACCGGCGAGCATCGGCCTTTTTTATCTTTTTGAATGTGATTTTTTTCGCCGGTTTCGGCCGTGTCTCTGTTTCTAAGTCTTCTAGAATCGGTACGTCTTCCAGGAGGTCGTCATAGTCCATAGCGGGTTTCTTGCGCTTTTCCTTTATTGGATCTCGAGTATTAGTCTTTAAGCCCATCCCATTTGAGGATTTGGGCCGATTTTTCTCGGAAAAAAGCATCGCCTTAGGTTTCCCATCCTCGGAATCCATTTCCTTCTCCAACTCGCCGATATTATCGTTAATAAACACATAAAGAGACCTGGAGAGCGGCTCAGGGAAACCTAATGCTTTGGTGGCCGCACAGAAGGCATCTTTGGAGGAGTTCTGCTTATAGAATTGCACGGTTACATGCAGGAGTTTGGCCAGTACATCCCTATTAAGCCCGTTGGAAAGCTCGGCACTAAGTCTGCGTAGAGCCATTGGTTGTATATGCTTCTAGATGGAGTACTGCTTAGGATGAAGCGGTATGTGCAGTGCCTGGCCATCTCGTCGCGCACCTCCAAATCTGGGGTCCTACCAGAGACCAACCAGAGCCACGAGGAACACTCTTTCAAAAATAAATACTTAAGGAAAATATCTGAAACATACCTGAAACATATTTGAAACACATCTGGAACATATCTGAAACAAATCTGGAACAAATCTGGAACGTCTTTGAAACCCAAACCATAGATTTACCTGGAGCCACTGGAGAGTACTGAAAGACTACAGAAAAACTCCTACACAGCATTTGAATATCTGAAACATTTAAATTAGAATAATTCATTTGGAAGTACCTGAAACACTCTTGAAAAACTCTTGAAACATACGTGAAACACTCCTGAATACACGTGACACTCCATAAACATTCAGTCTATAAACTGGAATCGACAGACTACACACTAACTACAATGTCGCTTGCTCTAAGACGAAGCCTATACTTTAAGTATGCCTTGACGGCCGTGTACAATATGTCGCCGGTACCCACTAGTGCACGAGAAGTGGAGTACATTCACCAGAGCTTCAGGAAGGTTGCACCCATAGAGTACTTCCTAATTGAGTCAGCTTTGGCATCAGAACAGAATTGTTATAGGCAGAAACTTACGGTGGTGTTTAATTCATGGGACCATGATTCGTTACTCGATCAACACCAGCCAATTGGAGAGGCTCATTTAGCTGGACAATTGAATGGTCAGTTGGCTAGTCACTTGGACCAACGTCAACAAGAGCTACAGGCATTTCTACTATCGGTGTGTGGGCTTCCTCGATACTCGTACATTGAAGACGACGAAATGTATATGGCGGGCAAGACGGAGATCCGCTTCAAACACACTCTAGCCAAGGATTATGCTGGCGCGTATACCATCACCCCGTCCACGCATGCCAACCCGTTTTTCACCATGAAGAGCGAACAAGCTGTTGGTGAAATTGTTCCTCTTTTGCGGCAGAACTTCCAGAAAATCCATAAGTTGGTGCCAATGTCTGTGAGATCGGGTGTTCCAAGACACCTCAAGCCAAGCCACTCGCCTGACGTCGCTTTGAATGTGAAACCAAATTCAGTGCTTTCTTTGTCTGCTCTTGGCGACTTAGATCAAGACTTGGGCAAAGACTTGGGTCTCACGGAACCACCAAAGGCCTCTAACAATTTCAACGGCTTCCACATATAGTCAACTCACTTTTAAATCTCCCTCTATATCTCAACTCTAACTCTCCTTCTCCACGATGGCCAAGTCTTGTTGCACCACATCGTTAAGATAACTGAGCCCCACCTGCTGTTTGTAGAGAATTTTGGTCAAGCTCTGGATGATGTGGTCGGTTTGGTTGGTGGGGTCCTGCAGGCTGGCCGGGTCGTCGCTGGTAATGTTACTCAAGCCACCATTCATCTTGTTGATGGACGTCTCAAGGTGAGACGACAAGTCCTCGCTTCTCTCCTTCAAAATGGCAAGGCGGGCGAAAAGATCGCTCAAATTGCCTCCTGGGCCACTGGGGTCGCTCAACTTCGCATTTAACGTTTGGAATTGCTTCGACATCTCCTCTTCTTCTGGCAACAATGGGTAGCCCTTGAGCTTCAAGACTGCCAAGGTGGTGGCCACGTTCAAAAGACGCTTAGAGAGCTTATTGTGGCGCACCTTGGCCTTCATCATGCGCGTGGTAGTGTCCAAGTCCCGTTGGGAGGATAATTGGATCAGCTTCTCGTGGATGTTGTTGAGGAGCACCCGTGACTTGGCCACCTGTTCTAATTGTACCTCCACTCTCTGGGCCACTTCCGTGAACAGGGTGACTTTAACAGGGTAGTGGTAAGGAGACGGCCTGGCAGCCATGGCTTTTTCCCAATCTTCCGGAGATTCATTTTGAGGCCGGGGCTGTTGTAAGAGGTAATTGATTTCCTGCTCGCTGAACTTATTGAACACGTGAGAAGTCAATGCAGACTTTGGCGAGTTGGGGTTCCACTGGTCCTTCAACTTTGCTAACTGATCATTAATGGTGGGAGTATACTTGGTGGTATTCTGTGCAGACTGCACACTGGCCGTGATTTTGTCATGTAAGGAAGACGAGCCGTTTTGAGCAGTGTTTTGTTGGGTGTTGGACCAGCCAAAGGACGGTTGGGCCGAGTTTGTCTGGATAGCGGGATTCTGATTGGATGAAGCTCCATTAAGTTGGTTCTGGTTTTGGTTCTGGTTTTGATTTTGATTTTGAGTGCTTCCAAAAAGACCTGACCCGGTAGAATTGGCATTGTTGCCGAATAATCCACCACTTTGAGTGGACTGTGTATTGTTGCTTCCAAAGAGACCTCCAGAAGGAGCAGCAGGCTTGGAGAAAAGACCCCCGGAAGTATTGTTTTGCGTTGTGGATGACCCGAAAAGTCCCCCAGTAGCCGGTTGGCTCTGCTGCAGGTTGGAACCTCCAAAAAGTCCTCCTGAAGGTTGCTGCGTAGAGTTTGTAGACCCAAAGAGTCCTCCTGTTGGAGCTTTAGGCGCCGAAGACCCGAAAAGTCCGCCAGTGGAAGGCTGGGTGTTGGAATTGGATGCTCCGAAAAGTCCTCCCGATGGTGCTTGAGTGGAAGATGTGTTGCTTTGTCCGAAGAGTCCCCCAGATGCAGGTTGTGTAGTAGTATTGTTGGTGGTGGTGTTGTTGTTGTTGTTCTGTCCAAAGAGTCCTCCTCCTGAGGACGTGTTTCCAAAAGAGGAAGTGGTGTTTGGTTTGCCAAAGAGAGATCCGTTGGTGGATGTATTTTGGTTGGCATTGTTACCGAAAAGAGACGAGCCGGTACCATTTGTAGCCTGAGTATTGCCGAAAAGTCCAGACAGTGTGTTCCCAGATCCAGTATTTCCGAATCCGGTATTTGAGGCCGTAGTACTTCCAAATCCATTACTACCAGAGTTGGTAGCTCCAAAACCAGTATTTCCCGTATTGGTAGCTCCGAATCCGGTGTTTCCTGTGTTTCCCGTATTTCCCGTAGTAGTATTACCAAAAGCAGTATTTCCAGATGTATTAGAAGCAGCTCCAAATCCGGTAGTATTGCCGAACCCGGAGGAGGCTGGTTTGGCGGTTGAATTGGCGCCGAAAGCGAAACCCGTTCCCGAAGCTCCATTTGCAGTATTGGATGCAGATCCCGAGCCAAATTGAAATCCTGCAGGCTTTGCAGGCTGGGAATTGCCGAACATTCCCGATCCGGAAGCTGTATTAGACGCTCCAAACATATTCACGAGAGGAGTACACTAGGTGTGGAGCGATGTTTTTTGCGCGGTGGATTGATTAAACCTTTGATGGGTCGGTGGGCGCACGACCGGATCTAGTAAATAGAGATTGTACTAGTTGTCCAAGTTTAAATAGTTGGAATGGTATTGGGACTGTTACTTTCTATTGTTTATGTCTTTAGGTTTCGATGTCTAGTGCAGTTTGTATTGGTGTGAAGTAGTGGTGGAGGAAACTCGAAGTCCTGTGTACTACATGTAGCTCGTATGGTGTTGATGTTATTGGAGCGTTACTATGAGATGTACCACTAGGGCATAGATGCAGAGGCAGAACAATGGATTGTTGAAAGAGCAAAGAGCCATTATTTTTGTTCGGCGGAGCTCTTTTCAAGAAACTCCTTGGCGGCGGTCTTGTCGTACCCAGTACCGGAGTAGATACGGCTAGAGGCCGAGTGGATCTGGTTCTCCACGCCTGGGATCTTCTTCTCCACCTTCATGTTGTCAAACACACACTTGTTGAAAATCTTCTCCGTGGCCCTGCAGCTGCCCAATCTCTGGTTTTCTTGCTCAAGACACTCGTAGTGCAACTTGAACTCGTCGAAACAGTACTTGTTAATATCCTTCAACACGGAAATGGCACACCGCGTGACCCTGCGTCCTTCTTTCAAGCACTCGATGGTACCTCCATTGTGCTCGTCTTTACACAACATAAAGTCATCGTTATAAGGTTTGCAGATGGACCCAATGAAGTATGATGCACTTAAGAGAGGTGCGGAAGTGGCACCCACCTCTTCGACCTCTGGGATGTCCTTGGGTAATTCATTTTTGTCGACATTGTCCCAGTTTTGCTTTCCCAAGAGAAACTTGCCAAGGCCCATATTTGGAGGTTTTAGTGGGGGGGGGGTTGGAGGTACTATGGCTATAGGTAAGCGTGCTGGGTGAAGCAGTGGGTTCTGGTGACTTTTTCCGCACGGTCGTGCGCGGGCCATCTCTGAGTAGCAGCCTAAGGGCCTTTTGTCGCGGTTTGGTTGGTGCCTGAGAATACGCATGTACGCGTAAACGTTATCCTGTCTGGGCCTGTCCTGACACCATCAACCAACCACCAACTCCAAGTCTGTTTTTTTAAATCACCTTTTTTTTGGTTATTGCCATTTCGGGTCGTTTGTCCTTTTACTGGACTGTTTTGCCACGCGTAAGACACTTGATGGCATCTGAAGTGTGTCCCGTGACCCGGTACACGTGGAGAATGTCGAGTATAAGGCTGTTGTAGGTGGCCGGAGCCTTTTTGGCCAACACTAGGAGCTCGTCCAAGTACAGTTTGAACTCGTGTTTAAGGGAGAAGATCTTAGGTTCAAGGATTTTTTCAAATAATGGACACGTGTGTGTTTCAGACATTTGTTCAAGAGGTCCATCTTTTCCCTCGGTTAGTTGTTCAATTTTTGGTTGATCAGAATTAGATTCCTGGACCTGAGTGATCACAGAGTGGATTTTCGTAATGGACAAGTATAAAGTAGCCAAAGAACGGAGTTTTTCCGAAAGATGGGCGGGATCTGAGTCCGTGACATCAAGCCCTAGAAGGGTCTCAAAGCTGGTAGCCTGGTCACTCAACAAGATAATCAACTTGGCCTTATTTTTAAGGAGATTGAGTCTTTTTTTATGCTGAATCACCGCATCCGTCAATAGCGACGAATCCTGAAGATTTTGGAGAGACGATGCCAACACCGAGTTGAACTTACTTATATCTAGGGCAATCAAATTGATAAGGCCCAAACAGTCACTGATTGACTGGCCCAACTGGATGAAATTCGTGTATTCATCATTCACCAACGCAAGAAGGTCCAGATTCAAAGACCTGGAGAGATTGGTGAGATCTGAAAGAAGGAGATCCAACGACGTATAGCGGTGGTTCTTGGAGAGGAATGCATCCGGGTCAAAGTGCAGGATATCGGAGAAGTCGTCCCGGGTGATATTGATGGGGAAGGGGAATGCCTCGCCGGAGGCACTGGTCTCTTGGACTTGCATTCAAGTTTCCTGCTATTATTAGTGTAACAGTGTAACCGTGTAATGGTGGTTATAGTAGGAAGGGTAGGTAACGTAGATTGAGTGAGTGTGGACTCACTGAGGCCGCGCACTACACGTACCCACAGTCTCAGTGCACATTTTGTAGCACTCTCACTCTCACTGACTCTCACTCACTGACTCTCACTCACTGACTCTCACTCACTGACTCTCACTCTCACTCAGTCTGTCTCACTCTCACACTGTCTCAGTGCAGAAACAGTAGCACTCACTTTCTCACTCACTCACTTTCTCACTCACTCATTTACACTCACACTCTCTCCCTCTTTTTATCTCTCTCACACTCACCTTCTCTCCCTCTTTTTATCTCTCTTTATCCCTCTCTATCTCTCTCTCACTCACTTAGTGTAGGACATAGTAGCGAATAAACTTTTTGTTTTAGACGTACCAAAAATGGCCAATGTCCCAACATTCTAAAGCCCAATTAATCCTAATTTTGTTTCCGAATCCCTATTTCTCTAAAAAAAATATTAAAATATTAAAATATTAAAAAATTAAAAAATTGAAAGAAATAGGCTTCCGGGTTCAAAAATTAACTTCCACCATATTCTGTGCAGTTCCCCCCCCCCCCATATTCTGCCCAGTGTGTTAATTTAACTACTGGCACAATAAAGCTCAGTAGGGGGGAGGGGAGAGAGAGAGGCAGCACTATACCAGGGCACCGGGCACGCCAGAGCAAGTCCGGCCATATCGAAGACGGAGAAGTCCGCTGTACAATGGTAGGGAAATTTTCACCGGAGTTTAGCATTTGCTTAATACACTCTCTCGCTCCTCCCAAAAGTGTATAAAACAATGTATTGTGGACGGCTGAAGTGGCTTCTTAAAACAGCACAATTGGGACCCGAAAAAAAAAAAAAAATAATAATAATAATAATAATGAGAGAGAGACAGAGACACTGTGTGCGAAAGAGAGGAAGGGAGAAAAAAACGCGCGCACAAGCCCGATAACACCCGTACACCAAAGCACCAATTTTCAACAAGCGACTTAAAAATACAATCTTTCAAACCCAAGATTGTTTCATGCATGTTAGATACGACATTCTTGCAAAGCTCATCTCCCCCCCCTCCAAAAAAAAAAAAACTTTTTGAATATGGGGTCCTTATTGTCCTTTTTTTTTTTAACTTACGCTTTCAAGCAGATTTAATAATGAATTTTCCACACATCTAGCACAAGGAAGCATAAGGCAATAAAGCCGCAGTCCGGCGCAGTATGGAAAGGAACAGTGGGGCCATGGAATCATGGGAATGCGGCTGATGGGGGGGAGGCAGAGAGAGGTGGCTTCACATCAGGCAATCTCATCTCTTTCAGGAGACGCTCGCAAGGCCAGCGGTAAATGTCTCAGACTTATTTTTATTACAATTTTTCTAGCGTCCCCTTTTTTTTTTTTTCTTTTTTTTTTTTTCTTTTTTTTTTTTCCTTTTTCCTTTGGTGACATTAGATCGTCTTGGCATGTGGCCATCTGAGCAGAAACAGTTACTGCATGGCGCGCGTAAATGTTGGAAATTGCAGGATCTTGCGGCACTCGCTAGGAACATTGTGCATGAATTATAAGCCCGCCTGCATGAAGATCCTGGCGTGACCATTTTTGCAGATCCTTTTGGACAACTTCTGGGCCCACAAACAAACAGCATGAATGCCGTCTGAGGCACTTCCTCCTACAAACCCCGATTTTTTTTGCCTGGTGCACTCGCTCCGAGAAGCTCCTTTCTTGACTCCAACGCCCCCATTGCGTTCTCTCCAAAGGCATGCAAAAGCCTCTTTCTTTTCTATGCAGCCCAGGTTCTTTAGAGTATTCCACTCCAACCAGCTCCCGTGCTGTATGTAGGAGGCTACAGTCTGCCCGTCCAAAGCGCAGCACGGCTCATGCATCTGGCCATCTCTAGCCTCACCAATCCTTCACTAGCTACACGACACTCGCGGATCTACACAACATCTGCTTTGACGCACAGCCTCTGTGGAACGCGTATCTGCGAAGAAGCTCTAACAAAAAAAAAAAATCGAGAAACTTTTTTTTTCGGTCGCAGCGAAACGTCGATGCACATCCCCCAGCCTCCCCGTCTGAACCTGACCTTCGTCTAGTGTATGTGGCTGAAAAGCCTAAATGGCTTGTATTCAACCTAGCCGCACATGCAAGGTCCGATAGGGGTCAATGTTGGAAAGCCCTCATGAGCATATTTTCGACTGGCCTGGGTATCATGCAGCATGCTTACCCGAGCAGATAGCGAGACTACTTGCAGGAGCGCTTGGAGACCTGAGACAATCAACTGGTGATCAGAAATTCGGAGCGAGCCTGTCACAATCTACTGCAACATCACCTGTCCATCCTACCCCACTGCTTGGGAATCACACACCCTCATCTCCACACTGTGACATGTGACTACCCCACGGAGTTCCGTAAATTAGGCCTTTATTCATGACACAAGCAAAAATTGAAATTAAAAATTGGAATTGGAATTGAAATTAAAAATTGAATTTGAATTTAGAAAGAGAAAAATAAAAAAAAAAATAAATGCCATTATGGCCTCAGCCCAAAATAGAACCAAGCCTCCCAAATCCTTGTGTCTGCACCAAAAAAAAAGACGGTGTAAGCAGAGAATGGCGGACAATGGCCATGGTGGCAGATTTCAATGAGTTCAACGTGGTCAAAGACAATGGCAATTCAAAGCCCCACACAATCTGAATTTTTTTTATTTATTTGTTTTCGAAATTAGCCGTAGTCCAAGTTTTGTGTGTGTGTGTGTGTTTAGTGTGTTGATTTTTTTTTTTTGTATTGCACTACTTCAGGTGTACGAGCAGTCCTCGTAGCAGGCCTACAAAAAAAAAATACTGACGTGCCAGGCTTGAGGAGGGTTGAGATGTCGCAATGAAACGAAAGCGTAGTCAAGGTCGCACATCCTCCGCCGCTTAAAACGTTAACGGAAAGGCGCATCGTGAAAAGTATCCAACGTCAGGCAAAAGACCGGATGAATGCATTGCCCAAGGGCCCCGGATTAGGCAATTGGGCTTTGACAGGGTCTATACAAAGTCCCAAGCATATCGCAGATTCAAGCATCTCACCTAATTAAGAAAACGTAGCAATTGTTGTAGGGCTTTTTGCCCAGGCTTGTGTTCCTGACAATGAGCATAGTAGAAAGCTAAATAATCCAGCCGCGTTGAGGACAAATCGGGTAATGAACCTAAAACCTTACTCGGCGCACCCGGTTTTTTTTTTTAACTGCATACGGGTGCAAAGCTGAGAGGCCCAGAAAATACCGGAGGATCCAGATCAGTGTACTCCTGGCTTGGATACGCGGGGCCCAGCAGTGCATGCACATCGCAACGCCGTGCTGCCGCACACCCCCCTCCTCACGCACCAAAGACGTTTGCGCGCATGCACTCTCAGCCTTTCGTCAGCTTTTCTAACTGAGCGCTACCTACACCATTCTGGGCCGGCACCTGTATACGGATTGCATGCCCCATTGGTATTCGAGAAGAACTAAACTGACCGTTCATCTCATCTGCTGATTGAGCCATTTCCCTGGCTCTTCTGGGGACAGGAGCCCCATCATAATGCGCAACTACGAACACGCCATATGGGCAACTTCAACACCGCACATCTGGGGGAGTCGGACCTGGTTGCTAGGAACCACGCACCTCCTCCCACAGATTTGCAAAACCTGAAACACACACCCCCTCCTCCTCCTCCTCCTCCTCCTCCTCGTCTTTCTCCATGGGACGATCGTTTTTCCCCCTGGGCCACCTTGGGCGCAGCCCTCATAAGCCAGGTGCAGCCCAGTTACCAAAGCAGTCTCTAAAGCAGTGCCGCTCCAGGCAGGCCCGCTGCGAAATGCCGTGCCACATCCAAGTCTAGTTTTGATGTGAGAAGGTGCATAAAGGCAACAATGAGCTTAGACTCGCATGCGAAGGCGCGTCATGCGCGCGCACGTCGTGTATTCAAGCCGTGAAAGTAGAAAATACTCTGGCCACTGGCTTCATTCTTCCTTCGAATTTGGCTCCCGGAGCGGCTGTAAATTTACATATAATGCCCCATGGTTCCTTTCATTCTGCGATTGTTCTTTTTGTTTGAATATACTTTTGTTGTCTTTATACTCGGCCGACGTGATCTTCTTACAATTAGTCTCCCGCTCCGCTTCCATTATTCTTTCACTCTGTTCCACTATCTCACCTCCTTTTGACAACTTAAAAGCTTTTATTCAATAAAGACTAGACTCCAAACCTTGTTATTGTTTGCAAATGATTTATGAGCCTCGAGACCCGGCATCGGATACCACACATCCCAAGCAATCGGCTACTGCAACTGCAACCTACGGCTTCAACCCGTACCCCCAGCCCAAAACCTTTATGGAGATGACCAACCAGTATTCCAGTGAATACGCTACCACCATGGGCCAGGGTTATGACCAGCCTCACTACTTCTCGTCGAACTTCTCTGCTCCCAACATGAGCCTTTCTGAAGAGAGCTATATGTCTCAGAATGCCAACACCAACATGGAAAATACCGACTACACTTATGAGAAGAAGGAACCCAAGTGTATCTGTAAGCAGACCCACAATCGCATTCCCCGTCCGCGTAATGCTTTTATCCTCTTTCGCCAGAGGTATCACCGCTCCGTTTTTGACGAGTCCACGGAGAGCAAAACAAACCCACAGGTGTCACAGGAATTGGGACGTCGGTGGAGAGCCCTTTCAGTAAAGGAAAGAGACCATTGGAACAACTTGGCTGAGGAGGAGCGCCAAGAACATGCCAAAAAGTACCCTAACTACCGGTATACGCCTCGAAGAAAGGGCAAATACAAGCACTGCCAGGTGTGCTATGGTAAGAAGGATAGTCGGGGCACTTCCCGGCAGGTGAAGCGCATGAGTCCTGAAAAACCTGTGGCTCAAGCACACCAAACAACGCTTACGGCTAAAGCTTCAGTGTCCCAACTCTCGCTGTATCACTATCAGTACCAGCCCCCACAGCCTGATAACACGGGGAAGCAGCAGCCGCAGGGCGACATGCAAAACGGTATGACGCAGCCATACCTAGCCGGGCTCCAGGCTCAGCCTTCGCTCCAGCAAACCACGCAAAGCCGTCTCAGCTCGCGAGGCGGAACCTCGCATACGCCTCTAGACAACTTCCAGTACTTGACCTTTGCGCAGACCATGTATCCTCCTTTGAACCAATATGGCTATATGGATAATAACTACATGCTGGGATCACATGCACCGAACGGCTCGGGGTTGCAGGCTGGTTCTGCTGTCTCTATGCACCCATCTCTGGTGAGCCGGCGCAGCTCAATCTTTGCGCGGGCTGGGAATACTATAGAGTATGAGGGTCTGCAAGTGAATGAGGTAAGAGGTCAGCCGGTGGGTGGAAATGCGGCCGGTACTGCCACCTCTAGTGATAGTTATCCTTTACCCACGCTGATGCAACAGTACTTGGTGTCTTTTAATAAGACTGCTTTGAGGAAAGTGTCGTGAGGTTTGTTTGTATGGGGTGAGTGTGTGCAGGAGTAAGCACCCCACCAAATACTGACTTCACGCATCAGTGTAGGACAGGACAGGATACGACAAAACAGGATAGGATAACGACTGTTGTGGTCTTTTTCTTTTGCTGTGGTCTTCTGCTCCAGTCTACAGACTGCAGGACAGGACTAGGTCCAAAATTTATATTTATGTTTTTTTTTTTGGGTTGAAGTTCTACAAAGGGCTTTGGACTGCAGCTTATATGGACTCTTTGAAAAGATAGTCAGATAAATAGGGATTCTGGGATAGGGCTTCTGAAATAGGTCAGAGGCACAAGATTTTTGAAGGACAAGATACAGAACGGCCTTGGTCAAATGATCAACATTATTTGGTCAAATAGTCAGAATGCAGGCTTGCTCTGACTCTGGATATAGGCATCTGAGCTAATATTTTTTTTTCTTTGGCTCAGAGCACCTTCGGTTAGTATGGCATATTATTAACAGCTAAAAATCAACTTGTGTACCCAACCCAGCCTCTAAGTCTAAAGAATTAATACCAGCCAGTGTACCAAGCCTCTCTCTGAGTATGAGAGTCGTTGTGTACCAAGGCGAATTCTGCACTAAGCAAATTTTGCCATTTCAGAATCTGCACTAAGCATTTCCCAAGCCTCTTTGCAGAATGCATCCGGATCCCCGGAAAAACCGGGCTTAACCACTCTGGACCGCAGTATACCGCTATGTAGACGTACGCCGCCGCCTCAGATGACACTTGACACATGATAATCAGTGCGACTTCCGTAGAGGCGGCCCCACCTAGGGCAGTTCATGCCCCTCTTGCACCAGGATCGTCATGGGTCCGTTTTTTTTTTTATTTTTTTCTTTTATCTTTTTGTTTTATTGTTTTCTTTTTATTTTTTTGTTTTTTTGTTTTTTTGTTTTTTTTGTCTTTTTTTTACTTTGCGGTGGACTCTAAGTAAGTTTAGACAAGGCTAGGCCCTCAACCAGACGCCTGGGGATATTTCTAAAAAACCCATCATATAGTTTTAAGTAATAGTTTTAAGTAATAGTTTTAAGTAATAGTTTTAAGTAATAGTTTCAAGTAAAACAAATTAAGAGTAGTAAGAATTTTTATTCATTTTTTTAATTATAATTCTACTTGTATCAGCACCAACAGAAGGGGACTGTGGGAATTGGTTGCTACGACGGGTGCCATGTTCAGAAGAGTGTTTTTTTTTTTTTTGGTTCCACACATGTGCAGTCATAAGGAAGAAAAAGGCCATTTTTTTTTATTATTATTTACATGCCAAGACCTTAGTTTTAGGAGAGCTTTCCTGCTCGCTCAAGTTTACACGCAGTGCAGAAGAAAGAAAGCATTTACGACGCGCACAGGCTGGCAGTTTAGAGAAGGTATAAACGGCTTCCGAAAACCCTGAGCCTCAAGACAATCCATGATGGTGGCCAAAGCTTACTCCGTACACCACAAAGCCATTGTTTTACTAGGACACGGGAAAGGGGTGACATTTATTTACGAGTGCTTTATAAGGTGCAATGACATATCCTGAAGGAATACATGCCTCTAATGATTTTAAATTGCTCACGTATGTTTCAGCCGTGCACATGTGCCTTAGGCACCCCATCATAACTGCATCAGAGTCAACGCCCGTTACCCGGCCTGATTATGAAGAGAAATCTCTTCCCATCTTCAGCCTCGTCACGTGAGCCCCCATACGTCCACTCCAACACCCGTCTGTTTGCCCCCCCACCCCCGCCTCCTCCCCGCCCCCAGGAATTAGTATTTGGCTAATGAAATGCAGGATTTGGTGAAAAAAAAATAAAAAAATTTTCTTCCACCCCCTATCCACTAGGACCCGATTTAATCATACAATCGTATACATTCTAGGTTTGATACACAGTGTCTTTTTATATACATATATATATATATATGAATATTAGCAATAATTTCTTTCTTAGTTATTATTGTGGATTTTTCCAGGATCTCAAAATGTTTCTCCATTGAGTTTGTCCATTCTTGAGTTGTTTACATTTTGGAGTCCATTCCAGGGTTGTGTCCTTTCTAGGGGGTTGTGTACATTCTAAGGTTGTGTACATTCTAAGGTTGTGTATATAAGTTCTTTTTGCCATTTCTCACAAGTGTTCCGAATTTCAGTCTAAATTTCAAACCTCTCGCCACCTCTCACCAATCGCTCACGTTACTGCTCACACTACTCACACTGCTCACACTACTCACACTACTCATAAAACTTCTCACGTTACTTCTCACGCTACCAATGCTCATACTAAATTCTCACATTTCTCACATTTCTCACTTTGTATTTCCTGTATTTCCTCTTCCAATTCCACACAATTATTTTACACCCTGCCAGTGTATAACGTACATTGTACGAATTTAAAAACCACAAATAACTCCACATCCTACATAATACACTCTACATGTTGTATCCTGCATGCTGTGTCCCACATATTTTATCCCACATATTTTATCCCACATATTTTATCCCACATATTTTATCCCATATGTTTACATCCCACATGACATATCCCACGTATTGTATCACCTTTTATCTCATACACTATATCCTACACTCTATATTCCACATATTAAATCCCACAGTCTATATCCCACATATTAAATCCCACACACTATATCCCACATATTAAATCCTACACATTAAATCCCACATATTATGTCCTACATTGAAATTGACTCCTTGGGTGTATATTGTGGGAAGCTTAAATATGAAAACGGGCTCCAGCGTGTTTTAGTCTTTTAGGGAAGTTCGGTGCGACGGTGGATTTAGACTTTTTGACTTTGACTTTTTGATTTCGCCTTGGGCTTGGGCTTGGTTGCGACCTGCTCCCCGGCCTCGCGCATTGTTCCGTGATTTCTTACCCTCTACTCTTCTTCTTCTCTCTCCCAAATCTCTCCTATCCCCTATTCTTACCGTTCGTAATCTCCTGTCCCCTAACTTGATTGACCTCTCCTGTTTTTTTTTTGTTTTTTGTTTTTTTTTGGCTTCTCCCTCTTTATTTCCATTTTGCATACAGTGTTTTTCAAAATCATTCAAACCAGCCTCCAGATTTAAGAATTTCGAATATTGAATTCGAATGAAAGTTGGTGGTTGAAACATTATGACATTTGGTTTGAAAGACTCTGCGAAGGGGCACGAAACTTTATGAGTTATTGGTTGGTTTATTTTATGCTAGTTCTGGTTCCAAACATTGGGTCGCCCTGGTTTGAATAGTTTTGAAAAACACTGTATTCAGATTCGAATTTACCTCCTCGTAATTTCCTACTGACTATGTCCATTCACCATCTATCATACCATTGGTCTACAGCACCATTTGTCTACAGCACCATTTGTCTACAGCACCATTTGTCTACAGCACCTTTTGATATATACCAGAGACCTCCTTTCTCTACTCTACCTTACTAAACTTTACCACTATACCATACTAAACTCTGTTACTACAATATACTATTGCCTAGTCGGTCTACTCTACCATATTCCACTATATAATCTACTATACTAGAGTCTGCCAACTCTACTCCACTCTAGTTAAGTATCCTCTACTCTACGGTCTACTATAATCCACCTTCATAGTGTAATACTACATTCTTGTCTAGTACACTCTACTGTACTACCTAGTTAATTCTACCACCTAGTCTACTATATATCTGGTCTACTACACTGGACTATACTATAGTCTAATCTATTACACTCTACCATAATGTACTCTATCATACTTTACTCTACTCTATGTAGTGTAGTGTGATAGTAGACTCTACTACAGTCTACTACACTCTACACTCTACTACACTCTACACTCTACTACACTATATACTCTGCTCTAGGTATGTGCGAGTCTACTCTATCGTGATCCACTGTACTCTACTATAAGCCACTCTGCTATGGCCTTTCTCCAATTGTGTAGTCTATATACTATACTATACTATATTAGTTTCACTTCTCCCTCAAAATATAGAGCACTTCCAACTTGCTGCTCAACTCAATTCAACCATTGACCAAGTAGTTGTAATTTATACTCTCCACTCTCTTCTCCACTCTCTTCTCCACTCTCTTCTCCACTCTCTATCCTCTACTCTCTACTCTCTGCTCTCTACTCTACCTACTCCACCTAACCATAATCTGGTCTACCTAATCATAGTCTGGTCTACCTACTCTACCATATCCCACTTTACCATACTCTACTCTTTTTTTTCTCACTATAGCACTACCTCTACTCTTTTCTTCCTCACCACGCTCTACCATACTTTTTTCTCACTCACTCATTACATTCACCATATTCTTTTTTCGCTATACTTTTTCGCTATACTTTTTCGCTACACTTTTCTTCTACACATTCTCCATACTCTCCCTTCTCACACTCTTACCATACTCCGCCAACCAATTGTACGCACTGTATTTTTTCCACCACCAAAAAACAATACTCCACCCCAACAAATAATTTCGTATATTATAATTCCCTTCGTTTAATTTGGTAATTCCCTTCGTCTAATTTGGTAATTCCCTTCGTCTAATTTAGTAATTCCCTTCGTCTAATTTAGCCACTTCCTTTATCTAATTTAGTAACTCCCTTCGTCTAATTTAGTAATTCTCTCCGTGTATTGTAATTCATTCTCAGTATAATTCGTACTTCTTCGCATATACTTACCTTACAGTGTTTTTCAAAACTATTCAAATTAGTGCGGCAGTATGATTCAAACCACCGCGACAAAAAGTTTCGTACCCCTTCGCACAATCTTACAAACCAAATTTGCGTAGTGTTTGGTTTGAAACATGTTGTCGCGGTGGTTTGAATCATTTTGTCGCACTAGTTTGAATAGTTTTGTCACGGTGGTTTGAATAGTATCGAAAAACACTGTACTTATGATGTATTGTTAACATTCACCTAACTCCACGGAAACCATAACCATACTTTTTTATTGTATTTACATTGTGTGGATATGGCTACTTATTACATTGTATAACTATTGTATGGCTATTGTATGGCTATTGTATGGCTATTGTATGGCTATTGCATAATTAATCTACACGGACGGATTCCTCAATTTTGATTTATCTAATGCTTACCTATGCTGATAGCCCTTGGGCTCAAATGTCCTCGTGCATGCCGTCGAGCGTAATTGCCTCGCCGGGCTTGAAAGGCGGAAGCCCCAAGTACGGACACCCGTCACACCGGAACGCGTCACCCAATGCACACGACCCACATCCCCCGGTCTTTCCCTCCACCGTGAAGTCGATTTCTGCCATATCTTCCTCGGAGAACTTGACGGCAGACTTCTTCAACCGCTCCTCGATTTTGATGGCCTCTAGCGTGGCCAGCTGCGCCATGCTGCCCAAAAGCGTGCTTTGTAAGTCCCTGGCCTGACTCTCCTCCTGAGCCTCAAGTTCTTTCAACCCACAAGTACAATCTTTGCATGCCTTTCTTCTCTTCTTGCCGCTGGGCAACTCACACTTCTTGGGCACCACGATGTTGCGCGTGTCCAAGAGCTGAGCGTCTTTGAGGAGCTCGCTTTCGCTGATGAGCCCGTTTTCATCGTCACTGTCGCCGCTAGCATCACTGAAGTATGCCAATTTCATATCCTCCAACTTCCGCTTCATGGAGATTTCGTCGTCGGCATCAGAATTCTGTGCCGAGGTATCAGTCATTCCTGAGGGTGAGCCTGTGCTCCTCTCTGGCTTGGCGTCGGTACTTAGGGTCTGGGCCCTAGCAAACTTCTTTAGTTTTGTGCCCTCTTTTTCTTTCTCTTTCTGTTTTGTCTCTTTAGCGGGTTCTTCCTTGGTCCTCTTGAGTAGAACACTGGCCACAGGTGCCGGTTTGTGCCAAAGCTTGGCCTCCTTCACTATGAAGCCACTGATCAACGCGTCCATATCCTGGTCAAGGGGCAAGTCGCCCGTAAGTTCTCCATCTGGCTTCAACGCGGCAAATAGCATATTGAGAACAGGCACGGGGAGCCCCAAGTGGTTTTCGTTGGGGTTGACGTAAGTAATCTGGTCATATGACGCGTCAGGAAGCTGGACAGCCAGATTGGCAACCCGGTCGATGATATGCTGGCTGATTTGGGCTTGGGGGTGTTTCTCCTTGGCGTGGGCCTTGATGGTCTCCACTAGAGCTTCGTCTGTGACCACTGTAGGATGAAGTAATATAAGAACAGACATGAGGTTCTTGAAATAAAGGTTTCTGATCAATCGATTCTGTAACCTAAGCTTATTAAACTCTAGGAGTATGAGGAATGGCTGGCTTAATTAATTAGTTGAATTAGTGACTTAACAAATAAGTTGAATTGGTGACTTGACTGATTAACTGGTTTAATGACTCAACTGGATTATTAACTGCTTAACTGGATTGGTAACTGCTTGACTGAATAGTGACTTGACACTTGACACTTGAGAATGGGAATATTTGAGAATGGGAAAATGTGAGAATGGAAAATTGGTTGGATGAGTCAAAATGATTATAAAGGGCAGGAGCCGAGTTATATAAAGGAGAAGTAGATCTTGATCGGTGCGAGAAAAGATATCCAGAGATGACTAGAATAGGAATGATTAACCTTTTTATCTCACGGGATTCTTTCTTTTTCCATCTCCGCGGGCCTTGCGTGCAGTGCGCTCGCTTGACTAAAGTGCCCATGCTGACTAAGGGATCACGTGACTTTTACTGTGGGCCGGAAACGGAGCCTCACCTAAGCCTATTTCTTGACCTTTTGCACCGCCTCCATTGGCTCTTAGATATGTGTATATGCAGGTGTTACTTACGTTCCAACAATTTGTCTCTCTCACTCTCTCACTCTCACTCTCATTCACTCTCTCATATTCTCATACACTCATTCTCATTCACTCTCTCATATTCTCATACACTCATTCTCATACACTCATTCTCATACACTCATTCTCATAACATTCAAGTCACACTCTCATTGTTATGTTCTTTTAATACATTTATGCCTAAAATCTTATATCCGTTGATGGTTCCTCAAAGAGAGGAACCGGAGTGGCTTATATACCTTTGAGAGAAACGTGGATCCGAAAAACTCTCCACTGGAACAATAGTAAGGATTGTTCTGGAATATTTGAAAGGAGCCATCTATGCACGAAGTGCTCTAATGGCGAAACACCGTATCACCATTGTAACAATCGAACTGAAAGGCTTCATAATACCTTCATAGGCAGGGCCTTCCCTATGGTGGATCTAACACTCATAACATTCATTAAATACACCAAATAAGTGTATCAAAGTGAGGTAACTGTATTAAGTGACCTCTACATTAAGATATATTTTTGTGACCTATTTGAATGTGACTATTAAATTGTGAACTGAGGTATGAGATTGGAGGTATGAGATTTGAGACTGACTGGTTTAGAAACGTGCGGACATTTGTGAGTGAAGGATGGGTCATGACTCACTCACATACAACTGGAAATACCATGTCTTCTAATACTAGACTTACTAAATTAGTGTAGTTAGTAAAAGTCTATGGGTCTGTCTTTATATAATCCAGTTACTTCTGTGGTGAATACTCTCCATCCCCCTAAAACGTCTACCCTAAATGTCTAGCATTACGAGTGTAAACTGAGTGCCAGGTGTTTCTAGATGTTGGCTTGAGATTAAAGTATTAAAAAAAATTGTATGGTAGATTCTTGTAAGCATGTGAATTACCTACTCAACAGTATACTCGTTGATGATTACTCAGGATGAGACCAGTAAATATTCTGCTGGAGGGAAGCCGAAGGGATGTAGTAACGGTGAACCAGAAAGGGGAAGTAGTAGCATTGGTTCTCGATTAAATGGGCACGTGAGTTCAATCCCTATATATGTTGTAATTCCCCATCTTAGATCTAACATGCTATGTCTAAATAGATCTGAGTATTATTGCAGTACGAATGTATTACGAATGTATTACGAATGTATTACGAATGTATTACGAATGTATTACCAATGAACTACTACCTGTGATTATGTGAGTTCTGATTGTCTGAATATCAGATTATGAGTACTATTTAAGCAGTACCTATTAGTAATGTTCTTGGTAGTTGAACTGGTGTATGCATGGACTAAGCTGTAGTAATGGTGTGGTAGTACATGGTAATGAAAAGTAAAAGATCCACTGGTGAGAGTCATGTCTAGACTTCCATTTGTATGTCTCCTTCTGGAAATTCAATCTCATTATATAGTACTGCAGAATTATTTATCTGCCTGGGTATGTAGCTATGTGGGAGTAAAGTGTGATACTTGAAGTAGTAAGGTTGGATACGGAGGAAGGAGAGAAAATATAGAAGTGAAGATTTTATAAAGAAACATCATTCCTGAATTATTTATCCCACCTCAGTCACTCATTCACCCAGCTTATGTATTAAAGAAGGTATTGTTCTTAAGTGGTGTCGAGACTCTGGGTATAATCATCCAAGCACTAAGCTTCAGTTTTTGTTCTGTTAAAGTGAATTCAGTATATTCACGTTTCAAATTTTGTAGTATCGTCAAAGGTCTTGAACTTTCTCAACATGTGCTTCAATCTCAATAGCTCATGGAGCCAAGGTATCAATAGTAGACATTACTCCATGGCTCAGTAGTATTAGAAGTATTGTCTCAGTTTAATCTGAACGAATTCTGGATCATTATTCTTAGACTCAGACAACCCTCTCCCCCCATTTTAAAACAAGTCCATTGTTAAAATTGCCTTTTCCTGCACTGATCACTTTTTCTTTCTTCACTTAACGAATGATGTCTTGAATTCAGCCTAGACCTTCAAGTTGTTTTCTTTTAAGTTCCAACTTGTTTTTCTGAACTCTAAGTTGTTTGTTTGTTTGTTTTTTGTTTTTTGTTTTTTGTTTTTTGTTTTTTGTTTTTTGTTTTTTGTTTTTTGTTTTTTGTTTTTTTGAGATCTAAGTGGTTTTAATGAACCTGGTGATTCTTCCAGTTTATTGAACTTCCAAATACAGAGTTTCCACTACTCAAATAGGTGATCCTCCAGCCCCAAATTCAACCAATTCAGTATCTTTTTCTGTTTGAAATCACCCTAAATTTTTAGTCGTAATAAAGTACTGGTACCTTTGTCAGATCTACCATATGTAGTGGTCTACCTATGGAGATATTCTGAAACATTTCTGCCTGACGCAATGACCATTGTTACTTAGCTTTGGGACAAAACATCTTGTGATTCGAGTTTTGCTTTGGACCTTCAAAGTATTAGAGTCTTGCCTTAAGAATAATTGCATGAATATTACAAAGCCTTAATTTTGAGAATCATGAATACCTCTAATAAGAGTTTGAAATGCTATTCAGGATTAAATCTCCAAGTCATAATGCTCCCCCACTGACCATGTTTATTCCTTCTGGTAAGTTATACTTTCACCTAAGACCATCCACCATATATGACTGAAATTTTCTACATATAGTGATATGAAACACTACACTAACTTTATATGAATGTTTCTATACAATGAAACATTGTATTTTATCTATCGTGTTGACTCTATGTTGACTCTAAATTGACTCCATGCTTTATATGCAGTCCCTAGATTAATCATACTATAATCAACTATGAGAACAATAGTAAATTGTCCTCTTATAGTAATCTGGTAGGAATACCTCTAATGTAGTGGAGAAGTCAAGGAGTTAAAAGATGGAGATAGATTATGTGGGAGTACACCAGATCCTCTACTCAAACTAGATCACCACTCACCATATACCTTAGTCCTTGCAAGTAGGGAGTAAATTACCTAGACGATGAAAACGTATGCTTAGATTTCGGTGCTATTTTTTGACTGTTTACTCATAGATCATAGAAATGAAGAAACGAGTCAGGTCCATTTCAGTCAGCATTGATAATGTATCAGTGTACACTGGTGTAGACACTACATTCCATAGCATAGCACCTAGTATTTTCCACAGCATAGTACCTTTCTAATACGTAGTCATTCCTATCATCCCTCAAATTCCTATCATCCCTCAAATTCCCAAAAAAAATTACTAGTCATGTTTAATGTACCAAAAGTGTAGTACTTAATATGTGGTATAGTGTTAGATTCTTGTTATAACGTTAAGTACTAAGTTATCTTTATTCGTTGATGATTCCTCAGGTGAGAAATCTGAGTTACTTCTATAACTTTTCAAGAGTAGAGATCGCTGCGGGACAACTCCTTAGCGATCATTGTTGTACTCACCGCAGTTCCTCCTAGTACTCCGAACAATAAGGCGAGGTAGGCGGCTGAATAGAAGGTTGAGTAGAAGGCTGAGTAACAATAGCCATTGTATCAGGCAGAGACGTTTCATAATATCCGCATAGGTAGATCCCTACCTATAGTGGGTCTGACATATAGTATAACACCGTACTTCTTGAAGGACAAGGCAGGATACCAAATAAAAGACGTCTAGCTATTATGTACTATGACTGTTCCCGACTAAAAGACTAAGACTAAATAAATATTGGAAAACATGTTTCTACGGCTACAAGAGTATGTTACTAGAATAGGCTATTATCAGTATGAAGAACAATTCAGTGGATAAATTCCGCACTATAAGACCCTAAGAGTATTTTTGGTAGACAAAAATGCAGTCTTATACATATTAGGAAGCTGGATTTCTCTTTAAGCTTACCCACTAGCCAAACCCAAGACCAGCCAAATTAGCCAAATTAGACATACCCCAAAAGTACCTACATCCAAATCTACTAAACAAAACCTTATCTTTCAATATCATGGCTTTATATTAGATGTTTGTTATTTTTGAATTCGATTTTATGTGTATATGTGCATCCGTCAGTAAGGGCATCAAGGAGAACAGTGACGTTCAAATCTACTACACAGATATAGAGAGTGGAAAAGACTCTGTGGCTAAAAATAACATAAGAGTATTCGGACCCCAAACTATGTTAGATAGTAGAAGTTCACCAATGGTATACACTGGTTTAAAGTAGCTGTACATCGTAGTATGTAGTACGTATGTGGTAGTACATAGTATGGGGTAGTACATAGTGGTACATGGCAGTATGTAGTAGTATATAGAAGGAATGCTACATAGCAGTACATGGCAGTACATGGCAGTGGTACGAGAAGTGGTACGAGTGTGGTACGAGAAGTGGCATATAGTGGTACCAGAAGTGGTACATCGTGGTACATCGTGGTACATCATGGTACGTAATGGTATGAGTAGTGGTACATAGTGATGCATCGCAGTGGTACATAGAAGTACGGGGTAGTACATGGAATCACGTAGTAGTACATAGAAGTATGTAGTATAGTCCATGGTACAGTAATATGTTACATGGTGCAGCGTAGTAGTATGTAATGCTGAAATGTCCTGATTGTATGCATAGCATGCAGATACGAGTAAATGCAGTCTCCCCTCACGAGTCACTCAGTGGGTATCATTTCTAATAATAGCTATTGAGAACTCCACCAACTACGATTAACTCTTCTACATATATTACTCCTCAAGATTTTTCTGAAGCATCATTCAGATTTAATTAATACGCTATCACTCTACTTTACTACTCTTCTCTACTACTCTACTGCTACTTTGTCCTATTACATTTACAAATACCCTCTTCGTGTGCTCCACTCTACTACTCTACTACTCTACTACTCTACTCCTGTTAGATTCTTGGATACGTCTTTATACTAGGAGTATGTTCATTCGTTGATGGATACCCAATAAGTGGGAATCCGACTAATTAAGTAGCGAGCCAGTGAATACTGGAGGTTCAGGCAGGGTGGTTAAACGCCATGTCACGAGGTAAGGTGAATCGATGAGCCCAAGTCACGGGTTAAGGTGCCTTGGGTGAGACAATGGCATTCGTAGGCTCGAGAAATACCACTGTGGGTAGTGTGTCTACCCATAGTAGGTCTAACAACTCCACTGCTACTACTCTACTCCACTGCTACTACTCTACTCCACTGCTACTACTCTACTCGGAATTTCAGGTAAAAACTATGGGGATTATACTAGATCCATCTACAAGATTCTCCAATGCATCTTGTCTAACTACTCCTGGGCTAGCCAATAATCAAGGGAATATTTACCAGTTGACCTGAACTCTCCAAGAACCAACGCATCAAAATTGTTCTACCTAATAACATTAGTATTGACGTTTCTGACTTTTTGTTAAAGGTAAACCTCCCAAAATGTATACTGTGAGACCTCCTAAGGCTTGACTTCACTGAATGCACCATTGTTCTATGGTATCCTGAACCTTCACCGGGATCGATGTATCACTACTCTCGCTACACTAAACACTCACCACTCTAAACACTCACTGCTCTCTTCTATATTAGTTCAAGTCTACCTACTACTGCCACTATTGTACTACTGATTAGGTTTTATAGTATACCCCACTGATACTACTCTACATAGAGATAGTACCATGATTGATCTGGATTCAGACTGATCTGTGTATACGATTTGGAACATCTATGGACTCATGATCGTGAGGATACTAAACTATTAGACTAGAAGGACGATAAGGAGTAGCAGTAGAAGTTGGACCTGGCAGTTATCTCTCCTAACATTGATTCACTAGCCCCATTTACTAGTACTGGTTCAAATCTACACTGTAAGTCTAAGAGGAGGTTTCTTCCCAAAGGCATAGTCTCGAGTAATCTTGGAGTCATAGAGTTGTATCTAGCCAGCATTGATGGTGCTACTCCATATCACTACTTATCTCCACTCTCAAGTAGTACTTCCCCATATATCACATCCCACTCCCCACATCCCACTCCCCACTAGCACTCTTTTGAGTAGTACTTTTTCAACTACCATCTTCACTACCATCTTCGCTACCATTTGCACTAGTGATATCTGAACTAGCCTCTCAGTAGTACTCTTCATCATGACTAGTTTCAAGACCTTAGGAGAGCCTTATTCACTTCCTCTGAATTACTCTTTGAATTACTCTATGGATTACTCTTTGGATCACTCTTTGAATAAATTACTATTAGAGCTTAGTAGAACCTAGGAGACCTAGTACATGTGCGAGGACTGAATATTGAACGCTCATCTGTGATTGTCACGCACACGCGACCATTGAGTATTTGAGGAACGCTCGACTCTTGAACCAATACCAAAATTCTCAATGTGTATTTAATGTACGCACAGAAATCTCCTCCTCCATATCCCTACTAAAATAATTACCACACACTTTTATCTCAACCACATCACAAATAACTACACTTGTATTAGTCATCAACTTTGAAAAAATCACTATTCCACACCTTAACTCATATTACCCCTTGTAATTCTGTTTTTAAATACCGATTGTATTCTTATTGCTTGGTTGGTCAGATATTTAGACTTGGTTGATGATTCGATTCTTTAAATATTGTGTGTTCCTGCATATAGACCTGGCTATCTCACATCTCACTTATTTGTTTCCTTACCGAATGAACATTTTAAATATATGTGTGTTGGTTATAGTGGGGTCTAACAATATCCTTATATATATTTTCACTACATGATAATCCTTTTTGTAGTGTTCTGTAGCTATATTCTGTGTGTCCTTACTCACCTATTTATTGTTCTTGTCCAGTCATACCTGATGCTGGATAATTTTGAGCTGTGAGCTGCTTCTGTTAAATGGTTCCTATTGAATGGTTCCTGTTGAATGGTTCCTGTTGAATGGTTCCTGTTGAATGGTTCCTGTTGAACTCTGTTGACCGTCACTCATCACTGGGCTCGTCCTCGGACGCAGTGGCATCCTCAATATCCGTAGCATCGTCGTCTCTACTCAGAAGACCCGATATTGGAGGAACTGATGTCATCACAATCGATGACGATCGCAGCAGAGGTGACGAGGTGTTCTGGTGCGTCAAGCCTTGGGGAGACTCGCTATTATTCTTCGGCGCTGCCGAAAGCGACATGAGCGAGTATATAGCATCTTGTTCTGACTTACCACTTCTCTCTTTGCCTGCGGTTGTTTGAAGCGGTGCAAGTTTGGGAGGATTCCCGGAATTGTGTGATCGACGTGCTGGAGGCAGAGGAAGAAACCCTTCGCTGAGAGTTTGGCCCACTGAAGACTTTCTGCGTTCTCCAGAATGGCTCATTCTTCTCTCTTTGGCCCGAACAAACGCCGCTAGTAGCGCATTTTGCGCACTGGACTCTTCGTCTGGCGATGGAATGTTGAAACTGGGGTACTCTTGATTAAGAACTGGTGAGGTCTGCAATTCAGGCTTGGCAAACCCATTGAAAGTAGCCGGAGAGCTAAGGTTCGGCAGATGCTCCAAAGTGATCAAGTTGAGGTTGGATGTATTGCTCGGTAGTATGTGTGGCCGGGTAGGAGAATCTTTGGGGCCTGTCAGCTCTGCATGCTCCATTTTGACCGGAGACATATCGGACTTGCCCTTTTGCTGAAGTGTATCAAAGGCCAGACTAAGCTTATTTTTAAGCTGTGAGCTGATCTCGCCCAAATCCTTTCTGCTAGGACTAGTTTCTTCATCGAAAAGCCGTTTTCCCACACTAAAGTATTGTGGGGTTTTCATGAGCTTTGCACGGCGAGGCGTGGCCTTTTCGTCCAGTTCTTCATCGGCATCACGAGGGGTTTTCAAGAGATTATATGCGGAATAAGGAGAAACAATATCCGACGTGTTTGTCCTATGTTCTGGAGAACGGAACAGACCAGAATTGCTCCGTTTGGTGCCAGGACTGAGAGGTAGCGAGTCCAGTTGCTGCTCTGGTGTAGAAAGGTAGTTCAGCAACCGTTTCCTGCCCCTAGATGTTGGAGGAGTGGAGGGCACGACTAACTTGACGGCCTTGGGGACTTTGGGCGACGACATAGGCGTCTTGTTTTTGTCTGAACTCATGGAGATATAAGATAGAGTGAAGGGTGGTTAGGAGCACGAAAAATGGTGCTGTGTAATGGTAATTTTCACCGCAATCAGAAGATAAGATTTATATGTTCAAGACAATTTGAATAAAGTACTAGTGTCAAGTCAGTATCAAGTCAGTATCAAGTCAGTGTCAAGTCAGTGTCAGTATCAATTAATGAAGCAGCAGTTGGCAGTTCAAAGTCGGTGTTTCAATCAAGAATAGGTTCGGGAGCTTAAAGGCTAATCTGAGTGGGCCGAAGGTTCCGAAAAGTTAATGAACAAAGAAGGTCTGAGGAGAAGTGAATTGCAAGGCGACTAGCGGCAGTAATTAAGTGGGAGCAACCGAAAAGGGTGATGATAGAAAAAGAATCACGGGCAAAGAATGGGGTTTATGTAATGCTGGCTCACGGGGAAGTGGCACAATGGATGTTGTGGCACAGGAGTTGTGTCAAGAAGGTGAGTAGTTCATTGTTTAGAAAAAGATGCTGGTTGTTGACGTGCGCACGTGACGTGGAGATGGGAAGGGCTGATTTCAAGTTATGGGAGAGCTAATTTTTTTGGAAAAAAAGGGGGGATAATCTTTTAAGAGGTTTATTTTGGAGTTTATCAAATTTTAAAGAATTTTAAAGGGAAATTGATGGGTTTACAGTGACCAGTTTGACCAAGAGGTAGGTGTACTATATGCAGGAGAGATCAATGAACCCTTCCTCTTCTTCCTTTCCCCCACTTCCCCCACGTAAGAATGGGTCCCAGAAAAATCAGGATATCCGTGAACAGCATGTTAACGTATGGTATGCAGGTACAAGGCCTGCAGCCAAGAAAAGGAAGTTTCTGTGGGTCGTTGTGTTTAGGTGTTTCTGCCGTAAACCATCGAATCTTGCATTGCTATGCGCGATCCATCAGTGCAGAACATGTGAAGGCCAGTACTCATTAATATATGTATGTATTAGTGTTAGTGTATAGTGTTAGTGTATGGTAAGTGTAAATGTAAATGTAAGTGAATAGTGTATTAGTTTGGGAGCGTAAAGAGTCATAGTCTAGTGTATTAGTGTAGTAGTGTAAATGATCATAGTGTAGTGTATTAGTTTAGTAGTGTAAATGGTCATAGTGCAGTGTAGTGTAGTGTAGTGTAGTGTAGTGTAGTGTAGTATAATCCGAGCTAATTGTAAAGAGTCTAATGGCTAATGAGGACGATGCGAAGTATAAGTGAATGTAAAGTATAATCCAGAATTAAGTACAGATATTATCCACAAGTTAAACTACAGAATACCACACTTGTATGTAGGAGTGTAGAGAGGCTAGGGATTAGTATTGTATTAGTGTAGTGTATTATTGTGAGTATATTGTGGTGAGTGTAGAATAACGAATGTAGTGTGAGTGTAAAGTGAATGTAGTGTGAGTGTAGTGTGAGTGTACATTAATAAAGTGCTAATGTTTATGGCAGGCGCATTGTGGTCGCTTCTGGCTTCTGAGGATTACCGTTCTACATTGCCTGTTAGATGCGTAGCAGACATCAGCTTGCCCGCGCAAGAGCGCGCTCCCATATAAACAAGACAACAAAACACATCAACACACATACTTCTCACTATACCCAATACACTTCACATCAATCCACATTGATCATTGTCACTCACATCAGACCATATCAAGTTAGATCACACCATTACTGCATATCGAATCTATTCCGAGTCTATTGCTTCTATTCTATTGCATTCACATCATTACTATTATCATTATCATTACCATTATTATTATCATTATATTCATCTTCTCATGACTGATAGCCAGAGCCATACGCCGTTGGCCGCTCAGCTATTGAAAAAAGCTCAGAGACTTTCTCTTGCTGGAGCAAATAGAAGCTCACAAGGGTTCCGGGCCTCCAGCACGTTTGAGCACTCCAAAAGACGCTCCACTTTACTTCTGACTCCGGCCCAAAACAAGCGCCTCAGCATCTATGGCAGTGGCCAGCCGTCGTCGTCCATCTCGCAACAAGGCTCCAGCTTATCCTACTCCGCGTCTCATAATACCAACTCAACGCCGTTTTCTCTGCAGGGATATATGGGTAGCCAGAACGGGTACCTGCAGCCGGCGAAAAAGACTGATCCGAGGCCCCTCCGGGATAAGAACTATCAGAACCTTATTCTGAGGGAAATCTACGATTTTTGCATTGCCAACAAGTTTGACCTAGACACGAACCACTCCGTCACCATGAAGACTCTCAAACAACCCACACAGAAAGACTTCATGGTGTTGTTCCAATTTCTATACAACAAAATCGACCCCAACTACCGTTTCTCTCGGTCCATCGAGTCTGAGGTCTTCGTGCTACTAAAAATCTTGAATTACCCATATCTTGATGGCATCAACCGGTCTTCTGTAAGTGCTGTTGGTGGCCAGAACTGGCCTGCTTTCTTGGGAATGCTCTATTGGCTTGTCAACCTCAACATCACCCTCCAAAACTTGGACAACAACTCTCTCGTTGCTCCGGATGACATCTTCGACAATATCTTCATCAAGTACATCTTCTCCTCCTACAAGGCGTTCATAGAGCAGGAGGAGAACTACGACGAGTACTACCAGGACATGCAGGCCGATTACCAAACGGAATTGAATAAGCTCAATGTGCAGATCCAAGAGCGAAGTCAGGAGAAGCAACAGCTAACAATAGAATACGAGCGCCTTAACCAGAAAAACTCCGAGCTCGAAGAAGCCGAGGCCAAGTCCAAGGCTCTAGAAAACGACCTCCATCAATTTTCTGCTTACATGCAGAAGATGAAGGAAAGACAAGTACAGTGGGCCGAAATCTTGGAGAACATGCAGGCCGAGATCAACAAGGCCCAAAGCCAATTACAAGAGCATGAGGAGCTCAAAAAACGTTATGAAAGGATCATTTTAGATAACGGTTTCAGTATCCAGGATATCGACAAACTGAACATCGAGCGTGATAAGCTCTCCAAGGCCATTGACATGATTGCCAACCGGATTGAGGACTTGAAGGAGAGCTTGTTCAAAAAAGACTCCGAGCTCCACCAAAGCCATCAGAGCTTGGAGAGTTTTGTCAATCAATACAACTCCATGACGCTGCGTTTCCCCTCGGAAAATACTAATGAGTACCATCTCATCTTAAACCCAGCATTGCTCGAAGAAAGTACCCAGGTGATAGATGCAGACCATGTTCTCAACCGCAAGTTAAGAGAAGAAAAAATCAAGCTCTTGCTGCGGCGGTCAGAACTCAACCAAGAAGTGCTTGATATCCAGGAGGAGTCCATCAAGATCATCGAGCAAGTGGACCAGCTCTCGGAAAAGATTTTCGAGCAGCAGGAAGAAATCGAGAGTCTCGAGGCGGAGGTGGCTAAGAACAAGGCTACGCAAGAGGAGATTTACGAAACCATGGTCAGTGAAGGTACTAGTTACTCTGCGCAGATTGAAAAGCTTGATAGAGATCTCCAGGGCATGCAGATAAGTGCCAACAAGGGAGTGATTGAGGCAGAAACCCGTAACAAGAACCTCAAGATCCAGCATCAGGAGCTGAGGTACAACTTGAAGGAAAAGCGGGAGCAGTTGCACGAAACAGTGCACAGTCTACTCCAGTATGTGATTATGTTCAAGCTCACAGTGCAAGAAAACTTCGAAGAGCTCGAACGGCTGGCCGCCAAGGAACTCGAGGCTGAGGAAAGGTACCAGTAGTTTGCTACTGAGGCTAGGTAGCTAGGTAGCTAGGTAGCTAGGTAGCTTTGGGTATACAAGGAAATTTATTATAGATGCAACGTTCAGGTAAATATATACAAGGCTAGAACTCGTTTCGTAACCACATCTGCTTTCTCTTTTGTCTATCTTCTCTGGCCACCTGCTTCTTTGGAGTCCACGACTCTCTCTGCTTTTCAAGTTTCAGTAGAATGGCCAGCTGCTTCTGTTTGCTAAAGCCCGTCACCACATTGACTTTCTTAGGGTCCACATTGAACTTTGCCGCCAACTTGGAAATGGTCCATTTGTTGGGGTCCTGCTGTCTCAAGGTGAAGATCTCCTCCACGATCTCAGGCGTCAAGTTGTACTCCTTCTTGGTGGCATATATGATGGGCATCTGCTCAAGCTCTTCTGGCTTGTAGGTCTTGAACTTGCGGGCTAGAATCTTCAAACGGGGGTCGTTGGGTGGTAAAAATGCTCGAGGGGTCTGCTTCACCGAAGGCATCGAAGCTGGAGGGTTGTATATGAGGCCTTCGGTATG
Organism: Metschnikowia lochheadii; assembly: GCA_002370915.1. Taxonomy (NCBI): domain Eukaryota; kingdom Fungi; phylum Ascomycota; class Pichiomycetes; order Serinales; family Metschnikowiaceae; genus Metschnikowia; species Metschnikowia lochheadii. The sequence continues at coordinate 25,998 of NLAW01001910.1, read as the reverse complement.
CACGGGCTTTATGTTGAACTTGGACCGGCTGCCATTGTACTTGTTTTTAGGCTGTGTTTCATGCGGCAATGCCTTGATGGACACTCTTCTAGTGAAGATCCGGGACGTGGAACCGAGCATATTGTGGAGTCTAGAGAAGTGTTGAGCTTATAAAATTTTCTCGTGCGCACTCAAGCCTGCACCAAGCCAAGAAGATAGAGAAGAAGTAAGATAGGAAAAGTAAGGGAAGGAGTGAAAATATAAAATAAAAAATAAAAAAAAGTATAGACGTATAGAAAAGGAGAAAGAAGAAGAAAATGAAAATGAAATAGAAAAAAAAAAAAAAAAAACAAAAAAAAAATAAAAAAAAAAAAAAAAAAAAAAAAAAAAACCAAAATAGAATTAAAGAAGAGTAATTTTAAAAAAGAACGTGGAGTAGTGAGATGTACTGACGATCACTTGCTATGCAGTAGATTAACGTATGTAGATAATTAAGTTGAAATACTCTGTAGATTCTATGGTGCTAATGTATTAGGCATCTAGCGGCCTGTCATCTATACTCAACGTCTTCCGTAGTCAAAGTCTAAGTGGTGATTGACCCGAAAAGTACGTCCAGCCCTGGCTAGCCCAGGTCTCTAGAATAATCTATTACTCGGTCTTCTTCTCTGCCTTTGCCTGTGGCTTGGACATCACCTTCTTCCTCTGCTTGATCATGTATGTGTACAAGGTGTACAATCCAGGAGGATAGGTGAAGAGAAGGGCAAAGAGAAACCACGAGTAGACTGATCCAACGCTCTTTTCTGCCTCGCCAAGACTCATGTAGATCATCGACACCTCCGACGCTACTCCACTAGGATACAACACGTAGAACAACGAGTACCTCAACCATGTGAGCACATGGGGCACTGCCTGAGGGTCAATCAAGTTGCTGGCGTAGTAGGAGTACCTGACGATCTCCGTGATGGACCATGAAAGTGTCAAGGTGATGTATGCCCAATGAGTATTTGCCGGAGAGTTGGGCAACAATTGCAAGATTCCCAAGACAATTAAAAGCCTCGAGAAGACTTGCGAAACCGTGGTGAAAACTGGCGATCTGACTATACCAGTCACGGCATTAAAGATCTCCACCACGGCCAAGCATTGCACTATGGTGAGAAGCACATTGGTCTTTTCAAACACATATGGCTGGCCCAACAATCCGGACAAAAACACTGTGTTGGCAAACACAATCAGCCAGAGAGACGCCGAGATCGAGTTGTAGGCAATAAGCCACTTTTTGGGGTGGCTAGCAGAAGAAGGCTGGGTCATTGGCTTGTTGCGAATGATTTCGGCTACCAAAAGACTCCACGCATACACCCGTACACCACCTCTCAACCAATTCTCTCTGTTGAACTTTGTAGTTCCAAAGTTCATAATTTCTGCTACTGTTCTGTATTAAGAGATCCGTGAAATTCTGGTTACTCGTGATACCGCTCAACCTAGAGCGGAATCCCATCTATGTATACCTTTTCACCCTGGACCCCTTGTTCCTGCACCCGGCCTTGGTATTTCCTTGTCTGAAGTCAAACTGACTACTTTTGACACCAAGACCCGGATACAATACTAGTCTGCACTCATGCGTTCTTCGGAACCTTATGAGGCTTGTCCAATTCCCTTGTACTGCAGGTAATACATTACCTGCATACACGGGCCAGCACATATCACATGTTCAACACTCTCTAGACTCTCTACTCTCTACTCTCTACTCTCTACTCTCTACTCTCTACTCTCTACTCTCTACTCTCTACTCTCTACTCTCTACTCTCTACTCTCTACCCTCTACTCTCTACTCTCTCTACTCTCTACTCCACTTTAACCTGCACTTTGCCCTACACTTTACCTTTTCGTATTTCTATTGTTTAATATATTTCTCTATTTCTTGTTTCTAATTATAACCGGCGGCCATTTACGTCCTTGAGAAACTTGTCCTTCTCCAAGATGTAGTACTCTTTTGCTGTGAGCCCAGAGGGAATCTTGGGAGGCACAGGTGGCTTGTTGCCCTCTCCGCTATTCTCGTCGTTTTCACGGATTCTCTGGAACACCGAAGGGGAGAATTTTTCCTTCTCCACTTGCCACCGGCCTTCACCTAAGTACCCGGAATTCAGGGTGTTGAAATCGACTTCTACGTCGCTGGGAAGTACATTCCCGCCCTGTAGACGGAAAGTCTTGGCCAAGTGCTCCGAGGGCGTGGGTGCGTAAAACCTGGGGTCGATCTCATCGGGGTCTATGCGGTGCGCAGTATGACCTGGGTTCTGCACCGTGAGCGACTTGACCTGCTGCTCCAAATGGTACACTTTGGTGGGTAAGGCTTCGGCCTCGGTGTCATCCAATTGGAAGCTATCTGCAGAGAAGGGGATTTTGGTGGAGTTGCTCGTGAGTGTCCGGTCTTTCTCTACTGGAGCTGGTGGAGGCTTTCTTCGGGGCGACCGAGAAGGGCTTGTATACAGTCCGCAGCTTGTATCAAAGTGATCGGGGGATCGGGATTTTCTGGTCGGTATAGGGCCTGAATTGGCATTATGCAGATATTGTAGGTTTTCCCTGCTTTGTTGATGAGGTGAATTTTCCCGGTGTTGTGACTTGTGTGGTGGAGGTGGAGGCGGAAGCTGTGCCTCGTGTGGGTGCACTAGGTCACTGGGAATGTATTGGCCTAGACCGATATCGTTTTGGAGCTGGTCCAAGTCCACGTCCAAGCGGGAAAACGTATCTGTTTTTGGCGGTTTCTCTGACCGGGACTCGGAGAAAATGGCCGTGATTGGTTCTTTAGCCATCAAGCGGTCCTTCAACTTAGCAAATCGGCTGTTTTTCTGCTTGGGTGACGACTCCGTGAACACCAGACTGTCTGGTTGTGGTTCTGGATTCGATAAGCGGAAAAAGTGATTTTTCTTGGGACTTCCAGACACGAACACGTCGGAGTCAGGGCCAGTGCGAGTTTCTGGAGCCAGCCGGCTGAACTCATCCATTATTTCCTCATGCTGAGGAGGTGGTGGAGTAGGTAGAAGCTTGTTGGCGGGGCTCAGAAGCGAGAGTTTGGGTGGAACCACGGGAACGCTGGGGTAAAACGTCATTTCAAGGTACACCTTGCCTGCGAACCTGGTGTTGAAGGAGAGATCGTACCAGCCATCCAAGATGTATTTACCGGATTCGTGTAGATTGGCCTGATCCAGAAAAACAAGCGAACAATCGATCTCGGTGCTTCCAATAGGCGTGGGGTCGCTTTTTGTCTCGTCCAAAACATCCACTTTCATGAGAGGTTTCCTATCTCTGGAGAGCTGGAAGCGGATCTCATGGGTCCACTCGGGGGTCTGACCGGCCCGGAATTGTGATGGTGTTTTCTTGGCCACGGCATTTAGCCGGAGAAGTACATAGGGCGATTGCTTGTCAAGTTTACGCCTATTGGGGAGGTGCTTGGCTCGGCACACCATGATCACGAGCGTACCATCTGCAGTCTCTGGGTACTCACTCATGGGACAAACAATAGTAGTGCTGGTTTGAGGGACGTGTGAGTTGTGGTGTTGTAGTGATTGGTGTGTGTTTGTTGTGTGTTATGATCTGGGTCTTCCTTTGTTATGTGTAGGGATGATTGGATATAAGCTTGGATGTGGTGTGAGGTTTGCAATGTATTGTGAATTTTTAAGGCTGTGCGCATTAAAAGCAAGGAGAGAAAATATGTAAAAAACGCTTAAAAATCGGAAAAAGGTCTGGAGAAGCTGAAAAAAAGGGAATAGTGAATTGTGACGATTTTCTAAAAGATGGTGGTATTTTTTTTGGGGGAAAAATGGGTTGTGGAGACTAAGACTCGACTGTGCCCTTTGACTGGCTGGTTTGTTTACTATTGAACCGATCTGGATGCGAATTCAATATCATTACCATATCGGGACATTTTGGACCACCCGCATCCGATGGGATTTGACGATCCAAAAAAAAAAAAGACTTTAGACTAATAGGTAAGAAGAGGAGTTCCAAGTCACGTGATGTTCATCAGAAACCAAAAAAAAAAAAAAAAAANAAAAAACAAAAAAAAAAAAAAAAAAAATAAATAAATAAATAAATAAAAGTACTTACCTGACTATTTTGGTGTATGTGTCTTGGCTTGGCCTGGTGTGTACTGACGAGTAACTATGGAACAGTGTAATAGTATCATAAGTATGAGGTACACCATTGAGTTACAGTATAGTGGTAGTGTAACAAAAAAGTAGCAGGAATAGTAACAGAAAGAAATGTAGCACCGTAGAAGTGTGATATTGTATTAGTGAATTTATCGGAATGTTAAAGCATAGGAAACAGGTAATCTAGTGTATATAGTGTGAGTGGTACTGCATAATGGAATCTATACTTGTCCATATTGACCCCTAGTTACTTATCCGTCAGGAACGTGACTTCAATTGTGTTCAATCGTGTTCAATTGTATGGATGGTCTTTGGAAGCAGGATTTTGATAGTTCATAATTTTTAAAAAGTTTGATGGGTATTTTGTGTGGTGTAAACATTCACTAGAATAAAGCTTCCAGCAAAAGGCTCGTTTCCACCTGGGACCTTCGGAATCCCGTTCTGGATTTCTAGGATATAGTTATACCTCTGAAAAAAAAAAAAAACGGATACCCTCAATAAAGTGCAACACGAAGACTCATACCACCATATACTTGGTCCAAAAGAACTTCACCAATCAACTATTTGTCTTCATTCTCCAAATCCCCATGAATCATGTGAGTCTTGGCCTCAAAGTATTCGTAAAAATTGGGAAATCAATTCTGGCATATACTAATAGAGTAGCAGAGTATAGAATATTAAGTTACAGTCAAAGGTAACAGGTGGCTTTTTGAGTTTTGGCTCTAATGGCTGAATATGCGCATGAGTTTCCAACACAAGCCAATAACTTAATGAATTTTCTTGGTGTCAAGAGAGACGTGAATGGGATTTTAGGAGCTCCAGTAATTCTGTTTTTTTTTTAAAAAAAAGAACTTTTTATTTGCACTTGAATCGTGTTTGGGGACTGTTCTAGTTGATGGCTCTGTATTGTTCATTGTTTGCGTCATTGAAGAGAACGACAATAACCACTCTTTGAAAGGCAATACCTCTAATGAATCTTATAGATCCTTTTAGAGCCAGATCCGCAATGATAGTTGCGGCACCAGGAGGTCCACTAATTAACCAGGGTGTAACATCCAGAGGAGGTTTCATACTATAAGACACTGACCTCATAGTCTCATCAAGATATGTAAACACTTCAGCTGAAGTGTTTACTTCAGGAGGATTGTCGAAGGGACCATTCTTGAGCTTTTGTGGATAACCTGGAATCTGGCGTTAAAGGATCTACAGGTTATGAGCAAGCAATTCTGCATTGAGCGTGGAGACAGCGATGGTTTTCTGTAACTTGGACCTCCACATCCACAGTACTGGTGATCCACCAAACAGAAAGTGAACGTGCAAGGATAAACATGCTTAATAGAGCCAAGCAGCAGGTTTTGAGTTTGTTGAAAATGACCTCCACTAGCTATGGCACTGGTTATGGGCTGAAGAATGACTATGGTCAGAATTACAATTACCACCAGAAAGGTCCTTTTAAATATGGCCCAAATGATGATATAGAACCTGCAGGAAATACCAATGGACAAAGTGATTATGGAAAAAGTGATTATGGAAGAAGTTGGGGGCGAGTAATAGGATAAGACTCATGGTATACATGCAGTTCTATATTCAATTATAGCACAGTTTCGTACTTCCTTAAGATTCCCCATTTGACTAGACATTTAATCGATTAAAACTTTTTGTTTAAAAAGCTTGTTTTGTCTAAAGAAGGGATTATAGTAGGGAAGTGTAACAGTAACGTAGCAGTGAAATTGAAACGTAATAGTGTAATAGTGTAATAGTGTAATAGTGTAATAGTGTAGCAGTAACATAATAATATAATGTAATAATGAAGAGCAAGAGCAACAGTAAAGTACGGTATACGTGTTAGGTCATGGTAGAATGTAACAGTAACAGTATGACAGACCAGCTCCTCAGTAATTCACTGATGTTATAAAATTATAGTAAAAGAGAAAATACATCATTATATCCAGGAAAACTCATATATAGTATATTCTGTGATTGTAGATCGATGTATCAGTAGTGTATGGAAAAATTGTTTTTGGGACAGTAGTGTTAGAATAAGTTGTTTTGGGAGTAGTAGTGTATGGATGAGACGCGGTAGGCTGAGGCGCGGTAGGCTGAGACGGTAGGCAGAGAGGTAGGGCAGAGACTAGCCTCGGTTTTCTCCTGCTACCAATAAGTAGAGTACCATAAAAATTCACCAAATGATTTCTCTAATCATCAACAAATCGTTCGATATAAATATCCATCTCTTATTGTGTCATAATATTCTACTTCCTTTTCTTTTTTAGTTATTATTGTTTCCACATACCCCAATATTTCATCCAAGCGTATCGCACATGTCTACAGTATGATTCGCACATATAAAAGGCGCTGCATTCTATGAACAGCACTAATCAAGAGTAGTATGGATGTTAACATTAATTAATTCATTAACTAATTTTTTTTTTTTTTTCTATAATTTTTCTTCTATAGTTTTTTTCTATAATTTTTTTCTATAATTTTTTTCTATAATTTTTTTCTATAAATTTAATACGATGCTTGTTAGATTCTGCATGGTAATATACTGTGCAGTCTTTATTTGTGTATTATATGGAGGTTAGTTACTGGTTGGTCAAGCGTCCAGTCTCACTCGTGGATACTGCACTAGTGTATATACTCGACGATAATTCGCATCAACTTACACTGTAAACTTTACAAAAAACAGAAACAAAGCACAAGATAAAATAACCAAAAACCCAAAAACAAAACCCATATCAAAGAGCACCCAAAAGAAAACTCACCTGCTTCATCATGGAATTTCTATTTTTTCTCTTCCTACTCTTTATTCTGGCTGGAAGTATTGGACTCGGGACCTTTACACTCACAGTACCCTCACAGTACTCTCACAGTACCCTCACAGTACCCTCACAGTACACTCAGTACACTCACAGTACACTCAGTACACTCAGTACACTCACATAGTACTTAACATACAAAAGATCCTACCAACCAAGTATTAAAAAAAATATTGCTATATTAGACCAAGAATTATTGGATGTTCGATTTCCAGAAATTATAGCTGTCCTTTTATTTATTTGACCATATGTCTATAAGGTCTTTGAATCTCAGGTGACTAACCTTCTCCCAGCTGTTTTCTGGAACACCGCGATTGCTAGGTTTTACCGTGCCCATATATGATGTACAGTAGTGAACACCGCACGTCAAGACACAGAAATATCCAGAAAAAAATTAATATGTAGACCAAAAGAGTTGGTAAATTAATTTAGTTAAGGGTATGTAGAGATGAGTGGAAGCGAAATCACAGATATGGCAAGACAACTGAATATGGCCAGACACTTGAATATGAGTGAGACTACTGAATATGAGTGAGACTACTGAATATGAGTGAGACTACTGTGTAGACTGAATACGTTGTACACTCACCAAGGAACTCACCAAATAAAACCTCTAAGAGATTGTGACATTCAAAAATATTGTTTCCCAAAGTAGTTATCCCTTTTTAAAATTTTTCAATGACAAGCCATCCATGTTGTTTCATCCATGATAATCCATCCATATTCCCTGTGGTCACGTGACATCCATCCTCATCACTGCGTTTTCTCAGTCTACCAAACCTTATGTCTTACAAGAACAAATCGTCCAGCCGTGTCCTTCTCCCCTTCGGCCTAGACTACTCCGATGTGTTGACGCAAGGCCAGGCGGTAGAAGGCCCCACACTCGAACTCCCGGTGCATGGAGCTCTATCGCCGCAAGAAGAGTCCACCGCAAAACAAACCTTGGCCCTCACCAAGCTTCTCTACGACGGACCCTTTTACACGGGCCTGGCGCAGCAGGAAACCCTAAATACTCCCGGAGACTTCATCGAGAGGTACTCGGACCGCTACATCAAGGTCAAGAAGGTCGGCCGTTCCATCGATGAGTACCCGTACCAATTGGAGTTTTTCCCCGAGGAACTCTACTCGGTCATGGGCATCACCAAGAAGAAAAAGAAGCTTTTGCTTTCGTCATACAAGGAAGACGGGGGTTTAGCACAATACGACATTAAGCCTGAGGCAGATGCCCAGTCGATGTTGGAGAAACTCAAGGATTTGGCCGACGACCTAGATGCAGATCCGGCCGCACAGGCCAACGAGGAGGAAGTAGAGGAGGAGGACTTCGACGACCAGTTCGAAGAAGATGACGATGATGATTATAATGCAGAGAAATACTTTGACGATGGAGACGACGATATGCCGGACGACGGAGACGACGAGGCCGCCTTCTAGACCATGTCTACGCCCATATGAACACATATAGCTATATAGACCACCAAAAGTTACGCAAACATATGGTTGGATTGTATATCAGAAAGTCTCTGATTCAAGCTATTTATAGAATCGGGCAGGAATAATTACTATAACTTGGTGGATACTGTATATGCATAAATGGACTGTAGTAGTGGCTCATTGGTCAATATCAATAATTATGAACAGTAGTTTTACAATTATGATACATACCAATGATAGTAGACATTGTTATTTATAGTGGATTTAACGGCTATGTAAAGATTAATGGACAGATATGGGAACTATAATGATATGTGGAAGAACTATTTAGATATACTGACCAACTAGGCCTAGACCCCACACACTCTCTCAGGCTTTCACCGATGCTAGAAGAGATTGTAATACAGAGACAATAAAAAATAAAAAATAAAAAAAAAGATTGCAGCACCACAATTTCACACATGGTCTCCCACTGCATTACTCACTGTGGCCCTAAGTGGCTTAACTAAGGTTGATCGGACGGGAAACTGTGGTTTCCACTTGGTATGGCCGCAACCGGAAGATAAAAATGTGCACTTTAACTCGTAGTATTGTAAGAATGATTTTGATAATTCTTCAAGAGACTGACCATAGCGAAGTGGGAGAGAATTTTTAAAAGGGAAGGGGAAGTGGCTCTAATTTCTCAACAAAATAGACTATTGTATGCTAAATATAATGAAGTGTAGTGTAGTGTTGAACCTCTCAAGGGGGACAAGAACATGATCACGGTGGACAGTCATGGTGGTTAATTTTGTAGTCTAATTAAAATGCTTGAAGTGATGTTTTGGTAAGTTATAATACTGCGATACTTGATACTAAGTATTCTGGTCCTTAGCAATGAACTACTGTTCCACACACTATACATTGTGAGGAGAATGCGTGCTCAGTGCTTACCTTCCACGTCACTCCAGGAGTAGATCCCATTTAACCTCTATGCTCTACTAAACTTTATACTCTACATTCTAACCTTTCCTATCTCTACTCTATACTGATACTAGTATTACTCTATACTTGTACTAGTAGTATATAATACTCTACACTGGTACATCAGTACCTCATACTGGGGTATCATACTGTGGTATCATACTGTAATGTTATACTGTGGTGTCATACTGGGAGTAAAAAAGACTCGAGCAATATTCAATCATACACCATAACTTGTGTGTGGAGGTTGCTTCAAGGTTAGAGTGAGAAATCGTTGGTGATTACTTGCTCGCGAACTGTAGGGTTTCGCAGCCAAAAGGTTGCAGCTAAAGGTCAGTCAGTAGATGAACAGTTGATACACATAAATTGGGAAACACTTTGTAATAGTAAATATTGCTTACTTTGTATGGTTCCTCAATAGAGCAATGAAAGGTGATTTAAATACTTTCACTGAGTATATGGGGTTCTCTGTCTGTAGTGTGTTAGGTATACACTGTTGTAGTTGCACTGATAACACTATTGTATCATAGTAGGAAGCTGGAACATACTCCTAGTCAAGAGTTTCTTTGAGTATGAAGAAGAAATTCTTTTTGCATCCAAGTATTTCCCATTGTACAAGTCATCTTTTGATCCTAATCTTAAATTTCGGGTTGTCCCTAATCTTCAGCTTGGATTGTCCCTAACCTTAAGCTTGGATTGTCCCTAACCTTAAACTTGGATTGTCCCTAACCTTAAACTTGGATTGATCATAATTCTTAGACCATTAACTAATCTGTATTCACCATACTACACACTAACACTAGAAAATGTATCTCCTGATATCCTTAACTTTTACGAGCTATGTACTGTACTGCTACTACTAGATGGTGTATCACTAGACTAATTCTATAGTCTCTTCTTTCTCTGATACAAAAGCTGAATATTCATATTCTCAATATCATTGTAAACCTACAACTTTAGGGACGGCAATTACCATTTGAAATTGTATGTTAATCCTCTTTTAAGTCTATATGAAATCCCTTCTACATAAATATAAAGTAAAATACCATTAAGTGATACTTGTTAGAACCGCCATGGGTAGACACACTACCCATCGGTAAGTTAGGGCCCTGACTATGAAGGTATTATGAAGCCTCTCAGTCTGAATATTGTTGCAATGGTGATACGGCGTTTGGTCATCAGAGCACTTCGTGCATAGATGAACCCTTTTGAATATTCCAGAACAATACTTACCATTGCTCTGGTGGAGAGTTTTTCGGTCACACGTTTCTCTCAAAGGTATATAAGCCACCCGGTTCCTCGCTTTGAGGAACCATCAACGAGTATAGATAACTTTAGTACTTAACGTTACAACAAGAATCTAACAATACTCATATTATTATAAATTAGGTCATATAGGAATTGAACCTATGGCTCAGTTGTGTAAGAGATAATATTGCATTAATAGTAGAAGCTGGTTTAGATCTACCCTCTGTCGTATTAGAGTCTGGATCATTAACCTGGGAAACCATTACCTCTAGAAATCTTTAAAAGTTGAAACATGGACTCTATAGCTTATGATTCTACCAGAAAAAAAAAGGCCTGGTAATTTTAATAGGAACCTAGATTACTTAGAATACACTGACCTATGAATGTATTATAGAATCCGTCATAGAACCCATTGATCTATAGTTGAATCACTGGACAGATACACATGGAATCAAAGCCACACTCCTGAATGGAGTTAATCACACTGCTAACAATAGCCATCCACATACATCCACATATAGTCAGCCACTACTTTATTGTAGTGGTATCTTTTAGTAATGCAATACTTCATGATAGTATTTACTAGTAGTAGTAGTAGTAGTAGTAGTAGCTATCCTTTTGTATTTTATAACAGTGGTGTGACTATAGAATTCGTATCTTGTAGTGTATTGGAGAAGTAGTACCTATGAAGTTTATTGTCGCAGTAGTGTGATGGTAGTAGTAGATCTTTGTAGTGGTATCTTATAGTATTGCAATACTTCATGATAGTATTATGTAGTAGTAGTAGAAGTATTGCAGTACCTATAGAATTCCTGTACCATTAGTAAAATGGTACTAGTAGTAGTAGTGTAGTAGTAGTAGAATATCATGGGTATGAATACTATAGATGTCTATTATGCTACGTTAAAAGTAATGGTGGTCAAGGCGTTGCGGCCGTCCACATTGCCCAACCAGCGTCCCAACCTATGCTCTTTACTCGTGGCCACATACACCACGATCTTCTTATCGTCCTTCAACTCGGCCGCCGCAATCTTCACCACACACCCTCTGGCTGGAAAACTTCCAATGAGGCTGAACGACTTGAATGAGTCTGCTTCAATGCGCCACAACTTGACCTCGCCATTATACGACCCCGTCACGAAAAAATCACTATATGGAATGGCATGCACCGCCGTGAGCCAGTACGGCTGTGCTACTGGCACTTGTGCTTGAGCCACCAGTTGATCAGCCTCAGCACTGGCGTGTGTAGGTTCCGGTACAGGAACAAGCCCGTGGGCTAGTCTGTGCGTATAGATGGGTTTTTTCTTCCAGAGCGACCACAAGGAGAGATTGCCATTATCGGATCCCGACACAAAATGCGATTCGTCCACCATGGAAACAACCTCCATGGACCCTTCAGCATGGAATGGCCCTTCTTCACCTTTGGCTTTACCTGAATCTCCTCCTCGGAATGTTAACCGGGACTCATCTGCTATCTTCCAGAACATCACCGTCTTGTCACGTGATCCCGCAGACACGCACGTCTCGCGCCCCAATGCACTGATATCTGCGATATTGTCCTGGTGTCCGTATAAGATCTCCAACTGCGCGAATTGGTTGATGGAGTAGGTCCGGATCCGCAAGTCTGCACATGCTGCGTAAAGCTGATCAGTATCTTTTCGGAACACAATGGCATTTACTGATGCCCGAACCTCCAACACTTTTATGCACGCAAGGTTCTCGGTCGACCAAATAATTAGTCTGCCATCTGTTCCTCCGGTGACTACGTACCGGCCATCGGAAGATGCTGCCACACAGTTGATGGGGCCATAGTGGTGGTTGATGCTGGAGTTTTTGGTGTTGATGTCGGCGTAACGCCGCCCTCCTTTGACATGTTTTATTCTCTGCGGCTTGTTGTTCTTTCCTGCTTTCCATTTGATCAACTCCATGTCTTTGGACACCGTATAAATGTATGGATAGTTGACTGCCACTCCGGTCAAGTTGCGCGAGCCTATACGGGTGGTAAACGATGCTGTATCTTGGACTTGTTGTTGGATCTTGTGACTATAGTACTTGTACACATTTCCTTTGTTTTCCGCCACATCCAACTGCAATCGCTTGGATAAGTTATCATTGTCCAAGTCCTCTGCATTGTAGTCATCTCCCTCAATCTCGGTTTCCTTCAAGTTCTGGAGGTACTGCTTGGCCAACCGCCGCCTCTTGTCGGCTGCAGACTCTGCCTGGAACTCTTCATCCGATGAAATCTCTCCTTCTTCCATTCTGTAGTTGGTTTGGTCCGTCTGGTCTCCGGCGCCTGTATCTTGCGAGATGTCTGAGGTATCTGAGTCGCTGGAGATTTCCTCGTCGTCGGCCTCGCGAGCCTTGGAGGCCTTGGCCACGCGAGACGTTTTATTGGGTCTCTTTCTCTTTCTCGAAGGATCCGAAAGAAAGGGGTCTCCTGCCATTTTGGTGTATCTGAGAGATGGGGAAATTTTTCATATCACTATGCCATCGCGTTCTGCGCGCACGTGACCTAATCGCACCAGTATACTGTTCTACTGTACTATATATACTCACTACTATGTACTCACTGCTACACCACACTATTATACTCACTAATACTATTCTACTGTGCTACTATAGTCCCATAGTCCATAGTCCATAGTCTATAGTATATAGTCCATAGTCTATAGTATATAGTCCATAGTCTATAGTATATAGTCCATAGTCTATAGTATATAGTCCATAGTCTATAGTCTATAGTCTATAGTCTATAGTCTATAGTCTATAGTCTATAGTCTTAGATTACTATGTCCAATACACTAACAATGTTTTGATGTTATGTACTACACTAGACTAACGCTTAGACCTGTATGATCATATATGGATAGACCTAAGTTTGTGATGAATATACCTTCGCAATTTACTGGCAAATGAAATTTCTATGGGCCAAGTCTGTTCACAATCTCAAAGCATCAACAAGAAAGTAATTTTACTAGCACCTACGATCACCATAGAAATAATTATAGAAGAGTATAGAAGAGTATAGAAGAGTATAGAGTGTAGATGAGTAGAGTGTACAGTACATTTTAACATTGACTACGGAGCTCTGTTGTGAGTTCTAAGTCATTGGTGTTTTATGATGGACTTGGAAATTGATTAGAGTAATTTTAGAACAGTCTAAGTCACCTATGAATACTAGACAGATGAGATCTACACCAGATTGACAGGCTCCACTAGACTACAGACAGTATTCACAATATCAACAGATATACAATCGACAGAGAGAACAATTTCAAGAGACCAAGTTTTGACCATTTGAATGAATGGACAAATAGAGTATAGTGTAGTATAGAGTATAGTGTAGTATAGAGTATAGTGTAGTATAGAGTATAGTGTAGTATAGAGTATAGTGTAGTATAGTCAATTAGTAGACATCCATGGTGCCGTGGATGTACCTCATTTATTCATTCATTGGCCGTTGGATTATAGGCTTCATGGTATAGAACCAGTATGGCATGGGTCAATACCTCAATAAATATATCTATCATAGCATAGGAATACAGCCCAACGCCCTATTTAATCCTCCAATAAATCCTCGATATCGTGGTCCTCGGCCGCATCGTAGCCATCCTGAGCCTGTTGTCTGAGCTGTTCGGTCGTGTCCTGCAACACCTTCTCCTGGTGCTTGACGTTTCTCCGAGTGGCCTTCCCCCAGCCAAAGGTCTTGGCCTCATTATCCACACGCTCCAAAAGCTCCGAGGATTCCGTCTCCTTGCGGGTCTTTTCAAGCTCTTTCTCCTTGCGGTCCACTGCTAATTGGTGGCTGATTTGTTTTTGCTTGGCCCAGTTGGCGTAGTACTGCCGGGCAAAGATGTATACGCACACAATAATCACCAAGCGGAAGTACTTTTTGAATGCATCCTCGTCCACGTAGTTGTAGATGAACTGGAGTGCCGGCTGTTCGTTCTCCATGGTGTAGTGGCAATCGGTGTAGTGGCAATCGGTGTAGTGGCAATCGGTTTCTGGTTGTGGGCCGGTGTGCGAAAAAACCATTAGTCAGTGCACACCGGTCTCTCCGGGATTATCTATCGACTCAGTTATTCTTCTTTATGAACTATGGAGGATGATCAGTATTAGAGGGAGTATGTATAAAAAATGATTAGGAAATTGTTCACGTAGTAATTAGGAGCAGTAGCATATCTATTAGGAGACTAATTATATATTATAGTTCCCCTAAATTGACTTGGACTAGAATGATATACTTAAGATAAATCAATTAGCATATACTCCCAATTTATTTTTCTATTCCATAAATCAATTTCTGCTTCAGTAACAAAAATCATGTCTGCAGTGGCCACATCTACTTGGGACTACTCTGACGTCTGGGCTTATAAGTGGTGAGTATTGACTCTATCTTGACCACCTTAAGATCATGAAATAAGAAGTCTTTAAGTCAGGCTCGAGACCATATCTTCTTTATAATCAAGCGAATATTCGGGAATTCCATCCAAGTATTAATTCTTTTTCATTTGGTTCTTATTTTTTTTTTGTGTAGTAACATAGCCTCGCTTGATGTCTGGTAACCCAGTTTGAATATCATTGGACCAGCGTTCTGGCCTGCTAAGCATCATCTAATCAAATGATAGATATTGTTTTCCCAGTGGTTTGACTGCCATGTGAATATGTAGTTGTTTTAAGTAACCAACATCAGACCAGGTATTCCCAGAGAGAAACACAGTCATAGACTACTATAAACTGTCATCGACTATCATAGACTGTCATCGACTATCATGGTCTGGTCTGGTCTAGTCAGTCAGTCAGTCAATTTCAGGTCTGGTGCATAATGACATATGTTGTGAAGTGACATGTTGCGCCAGTGTCATGTTGTGAAGTAACAGAAATAGGAGCACGAGGGTATTGCTTTTTTTGTCACTGTTTAAGGTCTTATTTTACCCCAAATCACATTTCGTCGTCACTATCGAAAGGATCCAATTCGGGAAAATCACCCACATCGATTTTACTGGGCCGTACGAAACTACCATGTTTCGGTCTAGCAGTGAAAAGCCGTAAGCCACCAATCAGTCCATCATTCTTCCCCACGGGCTCATCAAACTCTACGCCCACCCAGGGAGTTTTCCCTCCATCCAAGGCCTCAATGGGCCCCACGTATTTCACCACGCCACGTCTCTCTCCCTCGATATTTATGACCCTACACCGGTCTCCTTCATGGATCTTCTGGGCCAATAAGGTATCGTTATCATGGGCTCTTTCCACAGCACTCTGGAACAGTTCATCATAACGGCCGAGCTTCTGGTCTTTTTTCCACTGCAACACCGAGTTTGGCCGCTTCTCATATGCCTCCTGAGAGAGCTCAAAGCCAACCACATCTTCTTCATCTTTAAGCAGAGCCAATTTAGACTCAGGATCACCGTCCTCCACATGGATCCGGCTATAAGGTTGAATATTAAATTCTCCTAGCATGGTCTGGGCATCATCATCACTCCGAAGCACAATATACTCATTACTCAGCTTATTAGGGTAATGGTGGAGGGTCTGGTGGGCCGGATCTATGCCAGTCGTCAACTCAAGGCGTTTTTTGAGGTACTCCAAGGTCCACTGTAACGAGACTTTTCTCTCGGACGACGTCAAGTCTGACGTGAAAAAGACGGGGATGTCCATGGACTGTGTAAAGCGAGGATGTAAAGCGAGGAGTGAGAGATAGGCGAGAATAGAACTCCATCTTTTTGATGGTGCGCACCGAAAATTCAAAGCAAAACTACTACTACAATGGACAATGTATGTACGCAACTGCAACGAGCCATGAGCCATGAGCCCATACTAACGTTTAGAAACCTCGTCATTTCAAAAGGAATGATAAGAACTTCCGAGACAGAAACGATAGAGACAGGAATGATAGGAATGATAGGAACGACAGAGATAGGAACGATAACAGAGGTGACCGGAAAGGGTCTGGCAGACAAGATGGGCCCCGCAAAGAAGCTATTCTTGACTTGACCAATTATCATGGGCAACAGGTGCAAGTCAAGTTCATTGGCGGGCGTTTTGTGGTGGGAGTGTTGAAGGGACATGACCAGTTGATGAACTTGGTGTTGGAAGATGTGGTGGAGACCTTGAGAGACCCTCAAGACGACTCAGTGTTGACGGAGCAAACGAGGCACTTGGGCAATGTGATTGTGAGAGGTCCGCAGTTGTTGACACTTTCGCCTTTGAACGGTACGGAATGTATAGAGAACCCGTTTGCTGCTCCACAGTGAGTCAAAATGGAAAAAAAAAAATAAGGACAAAACAAAGAAGAACACCTTGCTATACTAGGACCAGGTCTAGGAATCAGTGATGTAGCGAATCAGTGATGTAGCACAGCTTGATGTCTGGTCATGTATCATGGAATCCAACCATGGAATCCAACCATGGAATCCAACCTATAGAGTGAGTATCTACTGATATTATGGCATAGTATAGTGGATAGTACCATGATATGCCCATACAGGTCTTTCTACCTTTGATTCCGGGACCACAGTCGTAAAGAATCTACCACTACATTATTGTAATATGGTGTAGTATGGTGTAGTAGAGTATATAGTGTGAGGATTCAACATGTAGTGGTTAGTGTGATACTTTATGTCTAACAGAACAATTATAAGATATTTTAATGTTAGGCTCATTACTTTCAATTCATTGCGGTCATCTATTGTTGGTAGTGATAGCAGTATCAGAACGTAGTATATAGAGTAATAGAGTAGTCATAAGGTAGTAGGGAGTACTATAGTATAGTATAGTAAACATTTCTATAGATTAGT
Source organism: Metschnikowia lochheadii (assembly GCA_002370915.1). Taxonomy (NCBI): domain Eukaryota; kingdom Fungi; phylum Ascomycota; class Pichiomycetes; order Serinales; family Metschnikowiaceae; genus Metschnikowia; species Metschnikowia lochheadii. The sequence goes on along the minus strand of NLAW01001910.1, from coordinate 8,613 downwards.
AGACTATGATTTGCTATACATAATTATTGAACTTTCTAGAGTATCTGGAATCACTCCATATTCAAAGTGTAGTGTAGTGTAGAGATGGAGTTATTTAATTACTATAGCCCAAGAAATCATTCCTATTAAGTATAAATGAATGAAAGCTAAGAATAATGTCGATATCTTTATGTATCTTGAAAAAGAGAGTATAAAGAGTAGCTTGTGGCACAGCAGAATTGAGAGTCTCATAACTAGTCATTAGTTAAAGTTTGTATAGCTAATTAGGTTCATCCAAATTGAGTCCTGTACCTTTTGGTGAATATTTTTATCAGTGCTTAACTATTGTCAGATTCCCATTGCTATTCTGTATGAGAGTAGATCATGTGTATTGTGATGAGAAGAATATGGCTCAGTTCCATGGCAAATACTTTGAAACCCCCACCAGAACAAGACCTTTTTTTAAGGTACAGTTCCTAAATATAGAATATGAGAAAAGATGAATGAGTGTGTTTTAAAAATATTTCGATCAATCAATCATAGTCATACCCAGTACTAATCCATGTCCCCTTACTACTTCACCTCAAGCACCAGTTCAATCACTAGTTCAATCACTAGTTCTTTAGAGTTCCCAAGTAAATTTACTAATACCAACAAGGATTCTATCATTATACTCATCAATATGTTAGAACCAAAAAATTCAATAGTCGTTTATTGATGACTACAGTGATTCCAATAACTACAATGTAATGAGTGTATCAATAGGTGCGCAGTGGGTAAATCGCGAAGTCCACACATACCTAAATGCTCTGTTTGAGGTTTCCATGCTCACACATTCACCTACCAATCCCAAACAATCGTAAATGGAATAGGCAGTTAGACAAAAAAGATTTAACTTAGAATCTTAAAGCACTATTTTTTAGCACTATTTTTAAACAGACTATTTTTAAACAGACTATTTTCAAACCAACCATTTTCAAACCAACCATTTTCATAGCTTCCACATTGCCAGAAAAAAAGGGAAGATAGGGCGAAAACTGGTGTACAGTGTTTTTCAAAACTATACAAACCACACTAGCAAAATTAAACAAACCAAAAATTCAAAAAGTTTCGTACACCCCTAAAAAAAAAAAAAAAGAAAACAGGTTGTTATATACAGGACACCAAAGGAAAAACCAATTCATGTTCCTCTTCCGGTTTGACCCAGGTTTGAATAGTTTTGAAAAGCACTGTAGTTTTGAAAAACACTGTACTGTGTATACCAAAGCTTTTCTCGTGCCAATTATTTTTTTTGCCTTGGTGAGTGCTGCGCATGCCACCAAAAAAATATGAGCATTTAACATAAGCAAGGAATGAGCAAACTAAAATAAAAAATATGAACAAATAATAATATAAAGAAATAAAGTATAATAATAATGACTATAAAGAAATTGACTTTGAGTGACTATGAATGAGTATGAGTGACTATGAAGAAATATGTGCAATTATTGGAAGTCTTGGTGTAATGGGTTAGAATGGGACCACGAAAGGTAGACCGTGGATCATGAATTGATATGAGAATTGATATGAATTGATATGAATCGATATGACGGGTTTGTATATAGGGTTTATATATAGGGTTTGTGAAAGGGTTTGTGTATAGGGTTTGTATAGGGCTTACATGTAACCCCTTAAATCTACTTATTTCCAAAAAAATTTAAACCATTCAAAATACCCATAAGTATTTTTCCCCCTTCTTTAAGCGTGACGGAGTGTGGTGATCGTATGCGCATTTGTCATGGTTTCTTTATTTTCCCACTGCAGCAATGATCGTATGTATGCGCATCCACCTCACTCTAAAATGAAACAAAGAAAGCTTTACACCCCAAGAGTATTGTATTATTTTTTCACATCCACCCACTGAGTCACTATTCATTGAGTCACTATTCACTGATTCAATATTCACTGAGACACTATTCACTGAGCCAATGAATCACTGAGCCACTGATCCAATGAGCCAATGAGCCACTGATCCAATGAGCCAATGAGCCACTATTCACTGATCCACTGATCCATTAAACTTCCATTTGACAAAACATAAAAAAACAGAATAAAAAAAAAAAAAATAATAATAATAATAATAATAATAATAATAAATAAAAAGTGATTTCTTAAATTGAATGATTTCTTGATTGTACTTTGTAGTGGCTCTGATTCTGAGCACTGACTGAGCACTTGCACTGACTGAGCACTTGCACTGAATATGCACTGGCTCTGATTGTGTGAGCAGCGTGAGATCACACAACTGCAAAATAATATAGTCTCACCAATTAAATCCAAGTGAATACAAGTGATAAAAGACTACGGAGTAACAAATTGGAACAGTAGAAATTGGAGATGAAATGGAGATGAAATGGAAATGAAATGGAAATGAATTATGAGAGATAAATTATGAGATTACAATCTTAGGAAATCCGAATTTTTGGGAGTTATGAGTGGATGATAGAATATTGGGTTACCCTGAAAATGGGAAATGAGAAAGAAAGTAGCACATAGTACTGGGTGCATAGGCATTAGATAAGACCTTAGATTAATAATGTAATGGAGAGAAAGGTAGCAGAAAAAATAATACCACAAATAGATACAACTAACAATAGATAATAACACAAAGAGATAGAGCTAACAATAGATAATACTGGAAATAGAAAATATTTATGCAACGAAAAAAAATAGTTCCTATGGGTCTCTCTATACATTGGGTTGGATGGGACGCAGGTGCGAGCGAGCTCATCAGAGTTGACACAGGCATCGCGAGAATACCCACATCTCTCCATCATGGCCAACGAATTCAACAACAACGTGTTTGTGTTGCCGCAGACCAACCAGCTCATCAGCTTGTACTCCATCATCCGTGACCAAAACACCAAGCGCAGTGACTTTGTCTTTTACTCCGACAGAATCATCCGGCTCTTGGTGGAGGAGGGTTTGAACCAGTTGCCGGTGGAGAAGGCCGTGATCAAATGCCACGGTAACCACGAGTACGTGGGCGCTAAGTTCCTCGGTAAGATCTGTGGAGTGTCCATTGTTCGTGCCGGAGAGTCCATGGAGATGGGCTTACGGGACTGTTGCCGGTCGGTGAGAATCGGTAAGATCTTGATCCAGAGAGATGAGGAGACTGCCCTTCCCAAACTCTTCTACGAGAAGTTGCCGGAGGACATTAGCGAGCGCTATGTGTTTTTGTTGGACCCCATGTTGGCCACGGGTGGAAGTGCCATGATGGCCGTGGAGGTGTTGCTTTCACGGGGGGTTAAGGAGAACCGCATCTTGTTCTTGAACTTGTTGGCTGCTCCCGAAGGTATCCTGGCCTTCCAGGAGAAGTACCCACAGATCCGTATTATCACCGGTGGCATTGATGAGAAGCTCGATAAGAACAGGTACATTGTGCCTGGTCTCGGTGACTTTGGCGACCGCTACTATTGCATATAGATGTCTAGCTTACCAATAGTACTCAACGACTAACGACCAATGTGTACATTGACATGGTTTATTTTCTTAGTCACTAGTCACTTAACAAAAAAAAAAAAAAAAAAGAAGTGCATTCCCAATTCAACTTCTTCAAGTTGTTCACTCACTGTCTTTTTATTTTTTTTTTCCTCTTCTCTATGCTCTATTCATTAATGTACATAGTGGTAACTGAGAAACCCTCAAACTCAGCACTCACACCTCACTTCCCATGTATAACTAACTGACACAGCAAGAAATAAGACCTGATTTCAACACAAAATTTAGAGACCCATAAATTTAGAAACCCATAGAACCATAGAATTATTGATCCATAGAATTATTGATCCATGAAATTATTGATCCATAGAATTATTGATCCATAGAATTATTGATCCATAGAATTATTGAAATACTTAGTATGTGGGTTTTAGCATGGACAGGTGGTCGTGGTATTCTGTGGGGGTCTGCTCTGCCTCAGTTTTGACTCCGATACTTCCCCCAAGTGAGGGTTGGGTGATTGATAGTTTTTTTTTTTTTGGCTTTGGCTTTGGCTTTGGATTTTCCTCATTTCAACTTCAAGTTCACTTCAAAAATTCATACCTTTTTTTTATAGATTCAGGTAGGGAAGGTTATTCCACCGAGCACCTTAGAGGTATAGGTGGACAGGTGGACATCACAGCTGGTACATGGTACTAGAAGATGTGCTTTTTATATTTTTATTACTGTGATACTGAGCAATGGTAGCTGTCTGGGTTATAAATAGACATTGGCCAGGATTGGGGTTTGAAATTGAGTAGTAGTATGTGGAGGAGAGAATGGGTAGAAGGATCATGGAGGTTAAGCACCCCCCCCCCCCCCCCCTCCCTCGGAACTGGGATCGCGGCCGGATCTAGCCTCCTCTAACAATCCTTGAAACACACATAAACAGCTTTTTTTTGTCTTTTTTTTGCTGAAAAAAGACCATTGTGATTTCCGGAATTTCAGCACACCCTGAAACCAATTTTCTTTAAATTTCTAGGGAAAAAAGGGTGCTTTGCGTTGGGCTTTTTTGTCCTGGGGTAGCCTGGTGCACGGGTCTTTCGCAGCCCCAGTGGACCCCATTTCCGGGGGTTCCCTCCCACTTCCCACTATACACTATAACATTAAGTGGTATATACTGATACCAACTCACTAACTCACTACATAACTTTAATACTGCATAAATTTAATACTGCATAACTTCAGAAAGTGTATGACTTTTATACTTGACATTGTAATTAGATTTTAAAGCTCTGACTTATATTGAGCTTATGGCTCCTCAAATGGGAACCGAGTATGTATGCTTTATGCTTGGAGGTTGCAACAGAGACTCACTCATGAGTAGGGGAGCTGCCAGAAAAACAGGCAGTTTTTCGTGGCCGGATTAATCTTTCTGACTTCTTATCAGCGATTGTACAGTCTGGCTTCTTTCGGGCAGTGTAGCTTCTCGTCTACTCATGGAGGGTGAGATCTCTTTAACTCCACACCTTGATCTTTACTCAGCAATTCAGACGTAGACCTTAAGACCTTTAGACCTTCAGAAACTTCAGAAACTTCCATGACCTTCACTGTACCTTGAATCTCTTTTTCCTTGTCTAGAGAACTATCAACGATACAAGTTATTGAGTACCACAACAAGAATCCACGACTAACTCTTTAGGTCGTAATAGTGCTGCCTTTGACCAATTAACGCTTTAACCTTCAACCTCACATCTGCACCTGGATCTTTGAGCACATTTGAACATTGTATAGGTCAACAGTTTAAGTCTCTAGTATAAGCCTCCAGTTTGACAACAATTGAACAAGTAACGCTTGACATTAATTCGCTTCACTCTAACCGTTTGCGTTCAAGTGTACCTCTTCACATAACACTGTACCATTAACTGTACTGCACCATTAACTGTACTGCACCATTAACTGTACTGCACCATTAACTGTACTGCACCATTAACTGTACTGCACCATTAACTGTACTGCACCATTAACTGTACTGCACCATTAACTGTACTGCACCATTAACTGTACTGCACCATTAACTGTACTGCACCATTAACTGTACTGCACCATTAACTGTACTGCACCATTAACTGTACTGCACCATTAACTGTACTGCACCATTAACTGTACTGCACCATTAACTGTACTGCACCATTAACTGTACTGCACCATTAACTGTACTGCACCATTAACTGTACTGCACCATTAACTGTACTGCACCATTAACTGTACTGCACCATTAACTGTACTGCACCATTAACTGTACTGCACCATTAACTGTACTGCACCATTAACTGTACTGCACCATTAACTGTACTGCACCATTAACTGTACTGCACCATTAACTGTACTGCACCATTAACTGTACTGCACCATTAACTGTACTGCACCATTAACTGTACTGCACCATTAACTGTACTGCACCATTAACTGTACTGCACCATTAACTGTACTGCACCATTAACTGTACTGCACCATTAACTGTACTGCACCATTAACTGTACTGCACCATTAACTGTACTGCACCATTAACTGTACTGCACCATTAACTGTACTGCACCATTAACTGTACTGCACCATTAACTGTACTGCACCATTAACTGTACTGACCACTGTAATGGTCCCTATGATTGAAACCTCTTTGAACTCTCTATTTGAAAATTCACCAATGTACTTCTTTTTATTCCCCAATTTGGCCTCAGCCCACCTTAACATCAAATCAGTGATCAGTTATTAAGAATGGTCTGCAATTTCTTTGCACCAACTCTTTTTCGGAAACTCCCATTTCCAAACTGATGGTGCTAAATCAAACTCATGGTGATAAATTAAACTCATGGTGATAATTATAAGCACTTGCGGTGGATGATGTCTGGGTCATCAGCGTACTCTTGGGCCGAGACCCACATCTTTTTAAAAGTCGAGAGCCCTGCCAAAATAGACCCGCCTATCCATGTGCTGTATTTGCGCTCAGGAGGAGCGTAGATCTTGATTTTCATGTGTGTGTCTTGGCTCAGTGTATTGGCACGCGAACCCCAGATGGAGTGCGCCGGTGAGCTCTGGGTGTTCTTCATCTCGGAGATCAAACGGTCTCCGAAGTTGCGGAGAAGCGTGGTTCCACCCGAGAGGATGATGTTTTGGTAGAGCACGGGCCGGAGGTCGAGGTCGGTCTTGGAGATGGAAAGAGCCATGAGCTCATGAATACCCAAGGACTCGTTGCCCACGATTTGTGGATTGAAGAGGATCTCCGGCGCCCGGAACTGCTCCACGCCCAATGCCAACGTGTGTCCATCCGGAAGCTTGTAGGAGGCCAACAGAGACGAGTCGGCACCTGCACCCTTGACCAAGTACTGGGAGTAAGAGATGCCGGAGAAGAGACGTTCGTCCAACGATATATCCTTGGATACGTAGCAGCATTTCTCCTTGATATCACGCACAATGTCTAATTCTGAACTGGACTGCAATGCCACTCCACTCATGCGCCGGATATTGTAAGCTAGGTGTTTGGTGATATCTCTGCCCGCAAGATCCATTCTCTTGATGGACGACGGGAGCGAAAAGCCATCGTATACCGGCACAATATGGCTGACTCCATCTCCACTATCTAGAACAACACCCGTGGTTCTTCCGGATGCATAGAGCGAGAGCACTGCCTGGATGGAGATATATGCACAAGGCACATTGAATGTCTCAAAGAAGATCTGGCACATGCGGTCCCGATTAGCCCTAGGGTTAAGCGGTGCTTCTGTCACAAGCAAAGGGTGGTCCTCAGGGGCTGCTTTCAAGTCATGAGTATATGTATGGTGCCATACCCGTTCCATATCGTCCCAGTTATGCACTACACCATGTTCCACAGGGTAACTAAGGCGAAGTAGACCACGATTCTGTTGGGCCACGTCTCCCACATATGCTTCTGAGTTGTTGTATTTGGAAACCTTTTCTTCGATGGCCGACATCAGTGTACCGGCCATGATCTTATGGTATTTGGGCCTGCCTACTATGGACAAGCCGTACGTCTTGGGCGTATCTTCGCCGGCAAACCCAGCCTTGATGCTTCCGGACCCATTATCAATGACAATGGGTTGGTTGTATAGAGAGCCTTCCTCCATGGTACAGCTTTTTGTTTTTGTTTTTTGTTTTTTTTCTTGGGGAGGTTTTTTGGTGGTATTTGGTGGTATTTGGTAGTGTTTGGTGGTGTTTGGTGGTGTTTGGTGGTGTTTGGTGGTGTTTGGTGGTATTTGGTGGTGTTTGGTGGTGTGTGGGTCTGGTGGTGTTTGGTGGTGTGTGGGTCTGGTGTATTGTGACCTTCTGTATCGGAAGATCTTATGTCTTGATGAAATGCGTGTCAGCGCGCTATGCATCAGGTACGCGATGGACTTCAGGCACACTCTCCATAGCGACCTACTCCCCTCTTTTCTCTATAAGATTTCTCTCTGATTTTCCACTGATCTTCCTCTGATTTTTTGCTTGATTCTCCTCTGATAATTCCTCTACTTAAATATTCAATCACGTTTTTTCTTTTTCTTTTTCTTTTTCTTTTTCTTTTTCTTTTTCTTTTTCTTTTTCGTTTTCTTTTTTTCTTTTCTTTTTAGCTGATAAGTACTACCCTTCGTGACTCAGGTATTAAGCATGTACAGTATTAGCTCTGGGCTCTGGAATTGCCAGACATATACCAATTAGCAAAGAACTACTTTTAAAAACGGAAAAGTGATACTTGATTAAATAAGATTTAATGACCCATTTTTTTTTTTTCTTTTGTTGTTTCACTTTTTAGTGATCTACTTTGTTCAAGACAAGCATATGATTACTACTGGTAAGATCAACAAGATACAGTGTTTCTCGAAACGATTCAGACCAGCGCGACAAAACGATTCAAACCACACTAGCAAAATTAAACAACCCAATAGTTCGAGAAATTACTTTTTTTAATACTTAATAAAGCTTTCACATTAGCAGTTGGTTTCAAACTCTTGATCCTTAACAATTTTTAAGTCGTAAGTACGAGACTTTTTTTAATTATTGGTCTGCTTAATTTGGCTAGTCTGGTTTGAAACATATTGCCGCGCTGGTTTCAATGGTATTCAAAAAGACTGTAACCATGAAGAATTTTTTTTTTTTTTTTCTTATTTTTTTTTTTTA
>NLAW01001902.1:16694-28272 GCA_002370915.1 Metschnikowia lochheadii | reverse complement strand
GAATAGTAATGAATAGTAATGAATAGTAATGAATAGTAATGAATAGTAATGAATAGTAATGAATAGTAATGAATAGTAATGAATAGTTATTGTAACTAGTAGAGTATAGTATAGTCATTATGGTGATAGTAGTCATGGGTTACCATAGTCATATAGTACTATAGTGATATATTTAATGTAATATTAGTAGAGTAGAATAGACTAGTATAGTCATCATAGTCGTCACAATATTGGTAACAGTATTATAGTTAGTAGAGTGTTATTTTGAGTAGAGCAGTATAGTAATCATAGCATTAGCAGTCATTATGATCATCATAGTCATGGCTCATCATAGTATTACTAGTCATCATAGTCAACATAGTATTGATAGTTAACATAGTATTGATAGTCAACATAGTATTGGTTATCAACATAGTATTGATAGTCATCTAACAATCACTAATAAAATATGGCTCTTTGTAATGAGGTAGTATAGTATAGTAGAGTAGTGTTAATAGTTAGTTTAGTCATCATCCCACTAATAGTCATCATAGTAATAGATATTTAGTATAGTTAATATAGTATAGTATAGTAGAGTTGTAGTTGAGTAGAGTAGTAATAATAGTGAGTGAAGATATGGTTGTTAGTATAAGGCTACTATAAGTACACTAAGTCAGTAGTCAGCTGTCGGTAGTAATATGAGTATACAGTAGTCTTCTCGATTAGTAGTAGTAGTAGTAGTAGTAGTAGTAGTAGTAGTAGTAGTAGTAGTAGTAGTAGTAGTAGTAGTAGTAGTAGTAGTAGTAGTATAGAGTAGTAGTAGTATAGAGTAATAGTAGTAGTAGTAGTATAGAGTAGTAATATAGAGTGGTAGTAGTAGAGTAGAGTAGTATAGAGTAGTTGTAGTTACTCTTGATACTAATGGTTCTACGTTCTACAGTTTCACATTCACAACTTGAACAGGTTAGAGTGAATCATCTCTCGACAGATATGCTATTCATATAACGACCTACTTTCTTCTGAAAGAACAACCCTCGGTCAACTTGGCCTTACCACCGGAAGGAGTACACAAGACAGTGGCACAGTTGTCGCAGGTGACGGCAGTTTGGGCGTGGGAGAACACCGTGGTGATGTTCAAGCATCCCTGGCACTTGACGTCCATGAAGTAAGATCTTGGCGATTGCACCAAAGTCTTCAATTTGTGCTTTTGAGCCTCGGAAGCTGGGTTTGGGTGCAACAAGTCTTGAACTAAAACCTGGTTGTTAGTATTGGTGATTGAGAAAGGATTGACGTAGGATTGAGGAGTAAGACTGAGTGAGACTGAGTGAGACTGAGTGAGGAGTGAAACTGAGTGAGGAGTAAAACTGAGTGAGGAGTGAGACTGAGTGACTTGGAATGAGGAGTGAGATTGTGAAATGCGCACAAGGGAGACCTTGAGTAACACTGGAATATTCTGAATTCTCAGTCCAGTGCTCATCAAATATCAACACATTAAATGTGTTGTTAGGCCAACCTCACAACCACACCCACCACACAATTAAAACACACAATTAAACCACACAATTACACCACACAATTAAACCACACAATTAAACCACACAATTAAAACACACAATTAAACCAGATAATGTTCCAAATGATGTTCAATCAAATAATATCAATGTCAATGTTCAGTTTCGATTGTTTTGGACTGATCACTTTCATTCTGTTCATGTGAAATGTGAAGTTGTCAAATGTGAAGTTGTCAAATGTGAAGTTGTGAATTGTAAGTGGTGGGAATTGGGAGTAATGGGGGTTGAGTGGTGAGAAAATGGTTGTAATTTGAGGGTCACTTGAGGGACAATCGAGGGACGAGGGACAAATCGAAGGTGTTCGCGAACTTAGGGACTCCAAGTGAGGGAAATTTTGGAGGCCATTTTGAGGGCCATTTTGAAGGCCATTTTGAAGACGGTTTTTGCAGCCTCACAGCCTCGCATTTCCTTTTGCTAAAAGATGACAATTTGCCCCCTTCCAAATGCGCCCCTTAAATGACCAATGACCCTTGAATGACCCTTAAATGACTCTTGAACCGCCTCGAATCGCCTTGAATCACCTTCTAATGAGCGCTTAATATTGCCTTCAAATACCCTTAGGTTAACCTCTAATATTGCCCTTGAATGACCTCCAATGCAACCCTTGAGGACCTCCAATGCTGCCATTGAATGACCTCCAATACTGACTAACTTTCTGGATTCGGTCTTGAACACTTTCTAGCTGGACTCTAGTTTAGCTCTGGTTGTTTCTGGTTTGACCTAGTCTGGTGCCTAGATCGGCTGAATATGGTTGTCTTTTTCACTGCTTGGTTCATACTGAATCTCGTTATCTCAGGGTGGGGGAGGGGGAACTTCTATCTCAAACATCTATGTGAAAACTGGGGATCCTGATCTTCTTTTTGATCTGCGATCAATCATTCGGTAACAATCCCTAAACGTTTCAATTCGGACTTTTAAGCCACGCCACACATACCATTTTATCTAACTATTCAACAAGCTTGTAAGTATTCAGAGAAGATTTTTTTCACAGACTGCCGCGGCCTGGCACCTGCAGGACCTCGATTTTTGGACTGGTGTACGGAGGTAGAGACTTTTGGTGTGGAGGCTCGAAGATCCCCAGCGCGCAACTTGGGTGCGATCACTCACATCACATGATACTCGGGACTGTCTTTTGTGTGCAGGCAAAACAACTTCACCAGTTCCCCAATCTAGTTCCCCCCAAAGTAGTTCCACTAAACAATGGACCATTAGCTCTACGATTCCGGTCCGGTCGTGATCATTCAATCAATATGTATATTTTTTTTTTTCGTATTTGGTCTCCTTGCCTTGGATGACGTGCCACTAGGGCCTGCTTTCATTACAAACTGACTATAATTACTAGGCCGCCTGGTGTATTCAATGAATGCATAGACTGTCGCGGCCGAAACTCTCATTTGTGTTGAGCTTCTTACAATATGCCATAAACAAGAGCTTTCTTGCATGCTCCCTTTCTTCGCATCAAAGCTGCTTGTGCTTCTTCTGCAATCTTCTCTCATGCCCACTTCACCAACGACAAATTAGAGGTACTCTTGAAAAGTCATGGGAACCATGTAGTGTACCGTTTCGCTTCTTGGCCAAAACCTTATTGCAGCTGGGATTACTTGGAGCCTCGCTTCACTTTTCTCGGTGGTGTAACCGGTCTGCTATTTCCCATGCTGTTTGGTGGAGGATACCTGGGTTTCTTATCAGCAGGCTTTAAGATCTGGAACAGACATAACAAACTCTCGTCCACGCTCATCATGGCACCAGCATTGTCGAACTCTCCACAGTAGTTTGGCGCCGAGAACAACGTCACCAATTGTCTTTTGGAGAAGAACTCGTATCCGTCCTCGACCACTTGATGCGCCCGACAAATCAAGTCCATGTCGTGTTTTTGTAAGAATCGTGACACAACGTCTGGCCCAAATGTGAAGGAAACACCACGGTCGTTTTCTGACCAACCGGCAATGTCCTTGTCGGGATCAGACCACAACAAGTCGCACAACAACCCAACGTCAGGAATATCCGTGGGTCTCATGACTCTTCTAATTTGTTCCATGGAATTCAAGTCGGGAGACAAGCCTCCGTGCATGGTGAAAATCTTCTCGTCGATGATGGCGGCAATGGGTAAGCAGTTGAAACAATCGGTAAAGGTTTTCCACAATTTGATGTTGTATCTCCTTTTGCACTCGTCGTAGAAACCATAGATTCTATTGATGGAAGCACACTCATGGTTACCTCTCAAGATGAAAAAGTTCTCCGGGTATTTGATCTTGTATGCTAACAACAAACAAATGGTCTCCAAGGATTGTTTACCTCTGTCCACGTAGTCACCCAAGAACAAGTAGTTTGCCTCGGGAGGGAACCCGCCGTACTCAAAGAGTCGCAATAGATCGTAGTATTGGCCGTGGATATCGCCACAAATTTTGATGGGCGCTTCCAACTCCAATAAGATGGGTTGCTGGATGAAGATCTCACGGGCTTTGGTGCAAAGAAACCGGATTTCATGCTCTAACAAGGTCACTTGTTTGCCCGGCCGGGAGCCTCTGACCTCCAACAATCTGTCGACAATAGAGTCGATATCAGCTTCCTGGAATTCAGACATGGCTATCTTTGGCGATATGGAATGGATTAATTTGGGAGTGGGGAGTTGGGGGGACTAGCTCTAGAGACGAATCTGGATGTCGTCAATCGGCGAAGTAATGCACTGGGACCTTAGCAGGAGGAGCGGAGGGAAAGGTCGGAGCCAGTGGAAGCCTCGTATTTTGGTTTTCACGGTGATGTATATAGATTAGACCTAAAGTAGTGGGGGGAAGCTCTAAACCAATCACCGAATGCCGCCGGATGTTCGCCACGGAAGTTGCTTATTTATGGGGGGAAAAAACTGGCAACAAAAGGAAAAAAAAAGGGGGGGAGGGGGGCCACGTGGTAAGGCACAGGGGCAAGCAGGCGGAGGAGATGTAAATCGGGGGAGCCCAAGGGGGGGAATATAGTAGGGTGAAAAGAGGGTGAGCCGTAGAAAAAATTTGAAATATCAATAGCCTGCCAGAAGCGTTTTGGGAGCGCACAGATGGTGTACAGCAATTAGGGGATGAAGCGAAAACGACATTTTCGCCTTTTTTTTCTTTTTTTTTTTTTTGGTTTTTTTTGATGTTTTTTTTTTTTTTTGGCCTCCCGCGACTTTCCTCCCGCGACATTCTCTGCTCTCCCCCATGCAGATTTGCAACTATCCACTTTGATCCCTGAACACACACAATGTTTTTTTCTGCTGGGTGGCAAACATTAGGGTGGACTCAAAAAAAAAGAAAAAAAAGAAAGGCCGGCGGCAAGAGGGGGTTAGGAGCCGTATGGGCAATAAGATGATCATGGTGACCTTGACGGTAACATAGATAAAGCCAGTGGCGGTTGTGGCGGTTGTGGATGGGGGAAGGTCTCCAAATCCGTGCCTCCGTCCTGCGGCGGTAGTCCTAGCCCCCGGAATGGCAATAGGCTGTGGAACACAGTAGCGGCTCAAGTATCATATGTTAAGACTGGGGAAAGGAAAGGAGGGAAGAAGATTGAACGAAGAAGGGAAACGCGAATAAGCAATAGAATTGCAACCGGGGGTGTGTTTTCTTTATTTTATTTTTTTCTAAAAGAAGAGAAGAAGAAAAAAATATTATTTGCAACAGAATATTTGAAAAACATCACCTGCATATAAACCCCATTCTGATTTTCGTCTTCAAACTGGTCCACTGTTGTACTGTGCGCCCCACACACCTTTGGGGTGTTTCCTGATCAATTGCCTATTATTGAAGTGTCTTTGTTGCCAGCATAGCAATGTGGTGAGATGGTGTGCAACTCGCAATGTCCTGTTTGGGACAGAAGCCGCGCACGCGATTCATAGCACGACATTTTCTCCGGCACATAAGATCTCGTTGCATGCCGGGCGTTGTTTTGATTGTCGGCCCTCAAACCAGGAGCCGTGGACCCGCGCCTTCCGACACGCCATTCCACTTGAGGCACGGGCCTGAACCGGTCTAAAAATACCCCCATGCCTTCCTTATTTGGGGTTGTTTTTTTTCTTCTTATATGGTCCATATCAGGATGCACGGGCCCGGCGTGTCCTTTCCGAAATCCATTGGGAGTCAAAAAAAAAAATGATAAAATTTTTTGGCAAAGAATTATGGTTTCATTATGGTTTCATCATGGTTTCGTGATGGTTCTATTATGGGTCGTATGTGGTCGCTTAAGCTTCCATATGGGGAAATACTCGGTTCACAGTTGCAATGAAACAGTGAAGCATTGAAACATTGAAACAGCGAAACAGGAAGATTTGAAATTTTGAAATTTTGAAGATTGGATATGGGAGACCTGGGCTCATAACCCTCTCAATCAAAAAAAACCTCTTCTCCTTTTGCCTTTTGCCTTTTCATTTTTATTCAGTGGGTTTTGTTTTTGAACAATTATTTGCTGAGGTACTGTGGTGTACGGGTCCGCAGCCAATGCCGTGGCTCCCCCACCATTTCTGAACCAATTGAAAAGCATTGAAAACGGTTCAAAAGCAGTTTGAAACCGAATTAAACCGGTTTCGAATTACCCAATTGGGAAATGTGCCATTCTGAAATTTACTGGTTCTCAAATTTACTGGTTCCTAATTTATTGATTCTCAGATATACAAGGGTTCTGGCCATTTGGACCTCCTTCCATTCATTATGATCTGCAGTTGGCTGGCAAGGTGCGCCTAATCGTTGGAGGCACGGGTGTCTCCATACATCAAGTGTCTACTCCAACCACCACCCCGACTCACCAAGAGTCAAGCAAAACGTCATCAACTGGTTTATGAAGATTGATACGAAGCTGAATTCATTGATTTATGAAAACTTCATTGACCCATTGACTGATTCATTACTTGACTCATTGACTAATTCATTGACTGATTACTTGATTCATTGACTTGACTCATTATTTGCTTCACTGACTAATTCATTGACTGGTATTAAACATGAGTGCATTTCCTAATGACTATACGATGAGATTAGTGGCGGATGCAGACTCCAAACCGTGTGCTATTTGCTATAAACCTACACCTACGGTTTTGGTGGCAGCGAATAAAGGTGACTTCTTCTACGTGTGCCCAATGCACTTGAAGGACCTGGCCCTCGCTGCACCCGTGCATCCGGAGTCATACAATCAGCTTTTAAGTGATAAAAAGGCCTTGGAGGAGCAAATCCGCAAGGCAAATATTACGGCAGAGAACAATAGACCATATTCCTGGAATAAGTTGGCCTCCACCATTGGTTTTACCGAGAAAGAGACAGATAAAGGTAAAGATAAGGAGGCAAAGGAGACAGACAAAGATAAAGAGAAAGGAAAGGAAGAAAAGCCGAAAAATTCATATCAAGATTATATCAAAGAGGCGAATTCGCTTAAAAAAGAGCTTGAAGATTTGAATGCTGCTATTTCTAACTTCCTGTTCAAAAAGTACACTTTAAACAGTGACTTCCACAAGGCCAGAGTGAATGCTAAAGTGCAGGGAGCTCTACGGGCCAAACGACAACAAGAAATCCAAAGTGGAACGTTTTTTCCCAGTGCTCCCACGTCCAAACCAGGGTCTACTTGATCAAGATGTTTAAAGCGTTCCTGACTATTCAGGACTGATTTGGACTGATTTGGACTATCCTGGACTGATTTTGAACTAATTTGGACTGTTCTGGACCATTCAGGACTGATTTTGGACTATCCTGGACTGATTCTGGACCATTCAGGACTGATTTTGGACTGATTTTGTGTACTTTACACAACATACACAGGGCAGGGTTTTTGGATGATGGTTTCTTCTTTGGCAAGTCCAACCCTTGGTCCTCACCCTGTCTCTGATACTCCATGAACTCCTTCAACCGTTGTCTGTTCTGCATATCGTTCTGATCAGGGAAATGCAGCGAGATATCTTTGACTGATAAACGTGGTGTTTTGTTTTTGTTCATGGTACGGAACATGATCATCTTCAACCTGTTTTTGGAGGTATTGGTAACTTTTGTGGAGTTTGGGGCTGGCACTTCGACTGCAGGGAAGATATTTCCCACGGAGAAAAGCTGATCAACTGGCCTCAAATAGTATTTCTTGTGACTACCACAGCCCTGGAACAGGATTTCATGTTGGATTGGCACTTGAAGGTTCAGAACGAAAATTACTACTCGTGCAAGAATGATGGATCTTCAAGAGTCATCACCATCAATAACGATTTTGAATCGTATTTGAAGACGGAAGTATTATATACCTGAAAGGGAAGTCGTGGAGAAATCCTGACTCTGAGTGGGAAGAAGAAATTGGTTGAGATGAGCTGGAAGTGACTACTAGCTGCTATTTGGATCATCAAAATATCGAATCAATACTGAGGAGACCATCATGATTCATGAGACCAATCAAAGGCTTCGAAGATGTCAGCATCAGGTTTATTCATATGAGTGAAAATATCCTCTTATGTTTATATCTTTGATGGAAGCCAATTTCTCCAGATTCAATATGATACCATGATTATCCTGATACCATGATTATCCTGATACCATGATTATCCTGATACCATGATTATCCTGATACCATGATTATCCTGATACCATGATTATCCTGATACCATGATTATCCTGATACCATGATTATCCTGATACCATGATTATCCTGATACCATGATTATCCTGATACCATGATTATCCTGATACCATGATTATCCTGATACCATGATTATCCTGATACCATGATTATCCTGATACCATGATTATCCTGATACCATGATTATCCTGATACCATGATTATCCTGATACCATGATTATCCTGATACCATGATTATCCTGATACCATGATTATCCTGATACCATGATTATCCTGATACCATGATTATCCTGATACCATGATTATCCTGATACCATGATTATCCTGATACCATGATTATCCTGATACCATGATTATCCTGATACCATGATTCTGAAAACATGATTTTTCTGAAAAGGAGATATAAAGTCATTTATATTATGGTAAGACCAGGAGTCTGAAATGATATATGAAGATGTGAATGTGTTTTGATAACCTGGAATTATGGGTGTTTTTGACAAGTTGGATCAATTATGGGTGGTTTTGATAAGACCATAGAATCCATTTGATCGTCGGATTTCAAAGTTATTGAGGAATGAAGATCATATCATGAAAGGGTACTTGATGGTATGAAGATCATGATATTGACATGGTATGATGAACTGGTTCTTCTGATATCTGGCCCAAGAAAATGCCTCTACTACGTCTTCATTGTTCACGTGACATTAAGGCAGAAGTGATCAATGTATAGATAGATGTATAGGCGAATATGTGATGATACAGAGTCTACAGTCTGGTTATGACTGCAGTCTGGCTATGGCCACAGTCTGGCTATAGGATGCTCTGTATCTATCACACAATCACATGACTCAGATAAACCAGTGGTTCTCAAAAACTCCAGCTCTATCATTACCATTCACCAGACCAGGGCCAAGACTTTGTTAGACACATCAACATAGAATTCCGTGTCACTTCAGTCAGTGTCATTTAAGTCAGTGTCATTTCAGTCAGTATCAGGTTTCAGTCAGTTCATCAATCACCACTGAGTATTCATAACAATAACTTTAATACTACTACCAGTAGTATATTCAGTTACTGATGAATTAGATAATAATAACGTTCCGTCATTATAGTTCAAAGAACACCAGATCTATTCTGATCCTGTTAATCGATTCCAAGACCAACCATTTTCACAAGAGAGTTCCCCTGTTAATGTTTTCACCACTGCCTGATAAGAATTCAACTGATAGTGTGTTTTCACCACGGCCTGATAAGAGTTCAACTGATAGTGTGTTTTCACCACGGCCTGATAAGAGTTCCCCTGTTAATGTTTCCATCATTGTCTGATAAAAGTTCACCTGTTAATGTTTCCACTAGTTCAGTGGGTGAATCTGTCAGTGGGTGAATCTGTCAGTGGGTGAATTTTTCCGTGGGTGAATCTGTCAGTGGATGAATCTGTCAGTGGGTGAATTTGTCAATGCTGACTATATTCCACCGTAGTTCACGGCCCTCTCGTCAAACCAGTTCTCCCAGTTATCTACAGCTCCCCTGGCCACCGAGCCTCCAATAAAGTCCATGTTGCCCTCGAGCATGTCGAACTTGAAAGGACCCAAACCAACAGTGGCTCTCCAGAACTCTCGTAAAGATTCGCCTTGGCGGAAAACGGCCTCGGGGTCGGCCATATCGCCATCCTCTTCAAGATCCCCTCCATTGCCTGCACCCACGGAACCCTTGGTGTTGATGTGGTCCGCTATAAGCTTGGCCAACTCCTCCTCCACCAAGTACTTGACCTTATGTACTGGTCTTGCATCGAACAAGTCCTGTTTGTTGATGGCAAACAAGAAATCCACGCCGTTGGGGATTTTTTCCGTGAGCGAAAGCAAGTCCAAGAGCATCTTGGCTATCGCTGGCAACCGGCCTTCTTGCGCCAAACTCATGCTCGAGGCATCAATCACAAAAACAATGCCCTTGAGGTTGGACACTTGGATCTGGTCCTCGATCATCTTGCGTAGTAATTGTGAGTACTTCAAGTGGCCCGGGTAGTCTATGAGCTGGTAAGACTTGGCAATAGAAGCGTTGGAGAACGGGAGCTGGATGGACGCCACGTTATGTTCAAGAGACGATACCGTGGGCACGATTTTCTTTTTATTGTGGCCCTGGTCCTCGGTCAAAAGGTGGAAGAGACTAGTCTTTCCTGCGCCATTGGGCCCCACCACCAAATAAGTGGGCCGAGCCATTTTGGACGCCACCTTATTCGTTTTCTGGGACCTGAAGGCGTACGTGGACACCACGAGCACTATAAGGCCCACCACCACGGTCAAAAGAACGATTTGCACTTGATCCATGGTTCTTCAACTTGGAGCGTGGTGTGTCAAGTTGAGCGCACCTAGGTGCACGGGTGCACGGGTGTGCAACCAAATTTCAATAGGCCTTTTTCAAGTGTCATTCTTAAACAAGACCCATGAATTTGTTCCAATTGAAAAAATGGATTTCCAATAGGAATTTCCAATGAGAATTTCCAATAAGGATTTCCATTGAATGCTGAGTCATGATGTAAAGCTTGTATAATCTCTCAATGTATCTCACTCTTGCACCGTCGTTTTTGATGAGCGACTCGGGGAAATGCGATCCCACGCTGTCTGATAGGAGATACTCGACAAAAGCAGCCTCTTTAAAATCAGTCATGAAAATCAGTCATGAAATCGGTCAACGAAATTCAGTGAAATTCAGTGAAATCAGTGAAAATCAATGGTGTATCTGAATCGATTCGAGTCCACCACATTATATTCTCTTGACCGGTAGAGTCCTATTTAGGAAATGGCCCCAGATCTTGTATTATTGATTCCCTGGCTAGACCAATAAGAACCGGTTGTCATTCCCTTGAGTAACTATAGAGGGCCAAAATCCACTGAAGTTTCAAGACATGGACCACGAATAGCATGGATAGACTTGCCCCGTGGAAAAATGACCCCAAACCATTTTTCCGCCACAAACCTGAAACCGTATCAACTGAGAACAGTAGAATTGATATAATGTATGAAGAGAATGTCCGGAATAGTCAGGAGTTTCACAGCATCCAAGGAAATAAATAGGTAGTGAAGTGTTAGTCATGAGCAAATCTTCTAGGCCTGAATGGAAAATGAAGTAGTCATTGCTTTTTCAGGTACACCTCAAACACTGTGGATATTTCAGACTGAAACATTCATGAGACAGCCATTTAACGTTTATGTGTAACCTCGAAATAACTTAAAACATAGTCATGACTGCAGTTAAGCAAACTCCAAAATGAAAAAAAAAAAAGCATATTCCAAAATGAAGAAAAGCATACTCCAAAATAATGAAGACAAACTTGAACATCATAGACATTCATCCTTAATATGAACCGTTTAGCTTTAATTAAACATAGTGTCGAAAGTAATCAGAAGGTTTCCATAGTTTCATAGTTTCATAGTTTCATAGTTTCATAGTTTCATAGTTTCATA
>NLAW01001902.1:0-16556 GCA_002370915.1 Metschnikowia lochheadii | reverse complement strand
AAAAAAAAAACCCCCCCCCCCCCCCACTTTACCCCACAAAATCCTAACCTGAATCTGGGAACTCCTGGATTAAGCCAGTAGATCTCATGATCTCATCCGAGTCACCAGTTTTCAACAAACAAAAGAAGGGAGAGGAAGAAAACAAAAAGAAGAAAAAAGAAACCAAAACGAAAACCAAAATGACAAAGAAAAGAGAAGAAGAAAAAAGACAAAGAATAGAGGAGTTAAGGAAAGGAAAAAAGAGCGGAGGGGATGGGGGGTCTTTATATATTCTCTCAAATTCTCACCCCGCCCTGTTTAATTGCAGCCACCATACATGCAGGAACAGCCACTCTAGCCCCCTTATTTCCCCAATTGCATATCAAACATCATATTACTTCATATTAATTCATATAATTTAATACCTATATTCACATACAAAGCGTTATATACAGGTTCATAGAGGTTCATAGAGGTTTATATACAAAAAGACTCTACTGGTTTTACTGTGTCTGAAGAAACATTGATCTACTCCAATACTATAATATAGCACTATTCAATCCTGAAGATTAAGAATTAGAGTCAATAGGATGACTACCATATTGGGAATCACCCCCACCCCCACCCCCGTATAAAGACAGATCAACATACTTTCTCATTGGTTCAGTTCTCACGAGGTCCAGTTCAGACTTGGTTAAGTTCAGACTTGGTTCAGTTCAGACTTGGTTCAGTTCTCACTAGGCCCAGTTCCCACTTGGTTTTAGTACCCACTTGGTTCAGTTCAGACTTGGTCCAGTTCCTACTTGGTCCAGTTCCCGTATGGACCAGAAAAGTGGCTGGGGATTCCCGGTTTAGTAGTCTCAGAACCAGTTGTGGTGCTGGTTGATGCAAAATTAGATGCTGAGCTTGATTCTGTGCTTGATATAGTGCTGCAGAGAATAAAAGATGCACTGGAAGAAGCCCCTGAATCAGATGATGCAGAAGATGTTTGCGAGCTCGAAGATATGGATGGTTCAGACTTGGTTCAGTTGAGACTTGCTTCTTAGGTCATGAATATCCTACTCAATCGAAATGCTCGTGTGATTAAAAAAGGTCACCTACTGAAAGATCAATTACTGAAAGATCGGAAGATCAATTGCCAAGGGGTGGAGAAGACTGGATGGAAAGCCCTTGACATCCATGGAGCTTAGTATGGAAATCAACAACGTGACATACGTGAAGAAGAGTGGTTTGTTCTTCCTCGCCAACGAAGGTATGCCCATGCATGAGTTCTACATCCCCAACCTTGGGGCTGTGCCCAGCTGGTGTTCGTTCTTTGACAGTATCACGAAAAAGTTGGAGGAGAATCCCTCGGACTCAGTGTATGACGACTTCCGGTTCATCATGTTGCAAATATCATCCACTGTTTTACTATTACTAGGGAATTGGTGATTTTAAAAAAGGGATGATTGTGACTCCTCTTTTTCAAATTCCGAAAATCTTGAGTGTTCTGTTGAACTGCAATCTTCAAATACTTAGTACTCACGGCGTACTGGTATACGTTGAAATTTATACTAACTGCCTGCAGATATTGCTACCAAGAAGCAAGAGTGGATGGTGCTGTTTCATTCTACTCTATTGTACACCAACAGGTTTGTATGTTTTGTGACTCTTAGAATGGCCATTAGGATTAGACAGGGTAGGCTCAGATTACTGAAATAAATAGACCACTACCCAAGGTGGATCTAACATTACACACAACCATACAACCATACAAACAATTACATCTACGATTACTACCGTTGAGTGTCCGGAGTTTATTAATGATTCGGTCAGTTCTTAGATCAGTCAGTTCTTAGATTAGTCAGTTCTTAGATTAGTCAGTTCCTTGATCAGTCAGTTCTTAGATCAGTCAATTCCTTGATCGGTCAATTCCTTGATCAGTCAATTCCTTGATCAGTCAATTCCTTGATCGGTCAATTCCTTGATCAGTCAATTCCTTGATCAGTCAATTCCTTGATCAGTCAGTTCCTGAATCGGTCAGTTCCTGAATCGGTCTCACTGGATCAGTCAGTTGCTTGGTCTTGGGTTGGTCTATTACTTCGACACAATGCTTGCACCAGCATCCCTGGCCTTTTGGATCAACAATTGATCCACCAATACCAAAGCAGTCATGGCCTCCACAATAGGCACGGCTCTAGGAGTCACCGAAGGGTCGTGTCTTCCACGTGCAGCCAAAACACCATCCTTTCCATCATAAGTGGCCGTGGGTTGTTCTTGAGAAATGGTGGCTGCAGACTTAAAAGCCACCGAGAAGTAGATATGTTCTCCATTGGAAATACCTCCCTGAACACCTCCAGAATTATTCGTTTTGGTCCTTAACCGGTTATCTTGTTCGGAAAAGAAAAATGCGTCGTTATGCTTGGATCCAGGAATGGAAGTACCCAAGAACCCCGAACCAAATTCAAAGCCTTTAGTAGCTGGAATCGATAACATGGCATGAGCCAACGTGGCCTCAAGTTTATCGAAACATGGTTCTCCAAGACCAATAGGACAATTCCGAACGACACACGTGACCACTCCTCCAATGGAATCCTTAGCATCACGGTACTTTTCAATAACTTTGGTCATTTGGTCCCGTACACTGGCATCCGGACATCTCACAGGCCCAACACTATCCACCTGATCTCTGGTAATAGTATGGAGAACATTCTGGAACTGTTCGTTTTGGGGGTTTCTATCCATGGAAACATCACCAATGGACGAAACAAACGCCACAATCTCCACACCATTGGCCTTGGCCAAGATCTTCTCTGCAATGGCTCCAGCAGCCACACGACCAATGGTCTCACGCGCCGACGACCGGCCTCCTCCCGATGCGGACTTGACTCCGTATTTCTGGATATATGTGAAGTCGGCATGAGAAGGCCGAGGGTACAAGTCAGTTTCTGAGTAATCATGAGGACGGTGGTCTTCATTCATCACCATCATACCAATAGGCAGTCCAAGGGTACGTCCGTTTTCCGTACCCGATTGGATATGAACCTTATCCTTTTCATTCCGAGGCGTGGAGAGGGCCAGCTGTCCTGGTCTCCGACGACTTAACTGAGGCTGGATATCCGTTTCGCTAAGTTCCATTCCAGGGGGGCACCCATCAACAATACACCCTACGGACTTGCAATGGGATTCACCGTATGTAGTCACCCGGAAAATATTACCAAATGTGGACATCGTTTTTTTGGTTTTGGTTTGGTTTTTGGTTTGGTTTTTGGTTTTGGTTTTGGTTTTGGTTTTGGTTTTTGGTTTTGGTTTTGGTTTTGGTTTTGGTTTTGGTTTTGACCTTTGACCTTTGACCTTTTGAAAGGAGAGGAAATGGCTTTCTTAAGTAGAGAGTTAATTTTCCGCACGCCCGCACTCTCTCAGGCAGCTTCTCTGGCAGAATAAACTTTTATCGCAAGTGTCCTGCATCTAACGCATTACATTTTACTTAGTTATTCCAGTCTTTTGTTTCTTTAACTCGGGAACTGGAAATATGGTAACATCAAGATGGTTTACGGAAATTATTAGAGAAGATTGAAGGAGATTGGAGGGGGAGGGGGAGGGGGAAAGGATGGATTTAAGGTGCTGATAATTATGATGTGGTTGTACTGTATATAACTATAGCCTACGGACCAACACTAATGCCTGATTAATATGATACATTATAAGTAGCCTGATCAAGGATCAATATGATGGATTATAAGTAGCCTGATCAATGATATCATATGATGGATTATGAGTGAGATGAGCTTAGTCAGGTGGGGTTTTTTGATGATTATGAGCCCGCTTAATACTTTCTGGTTATGTGCCCTGGGCCACCTTTACTATTAAAAACCAATTTTTCCTTACCCAATCTCTACTATTAATTCATACCATAATAAAAAATGAAATTGTTCCGGTAAATAAACACACACACACACACACACACAAAATCAATATATACGTTTCTTTAAAAATTGCCCTTTTTTTTTACAACTTTGTGCTTCGGTTTGGGTGGTCGGTGTACGGAGTGCATATAGTGTTACGTGCTGCTGACATTAAAATGTGACTCATATGAGCTTTCTGGGTACCGCACGACCTTACTATCTCCAGCATAGTCAGTGAAAAATTCTTGAGTTTTTGATTTTGGTTTATTTGTTTTAATTCTGTTTTTCTTTTTTTGGAAGTGACAGAAGGTCACGTGACTCACATGGCTCACATGGCTCACCTGACCTTAATCCTTTTTTGGTACTACCATTTATGGATTGGAGGCATGGGGCCAGATATATCCAGTATACAGGAAAATGGTTGGGATCACCTGAATTGAAGATCGGAACTGGTATTCCAGCATGAAATATGTGAGGTCACGTGTTGGATACTTCTTTTAAATATACAGTGTTTTTCAAAACTATTCAAACTAGTCTATGCTAAATTAAATCAACCAATACTTCAAAGGTTTCGTGACCCCTTCACAGAGTCTTTCAAGCCAAATGGAGTAATGTTTCACACCTACTTTTATTAGAATTCAATATTCGGAATCCTTAAATAGGGAGGCTGGTTTGAATGATTTTGAAATACACTGTATTCGGAATCCTTAAATCTGGGGGATTGCCACATATGTATGTACTACACTTGGGAGTGTTGTAGTACCAAACAAGGGTCAACCCGGAAAGGAACGGAACAGGAACTAGTCACCTTGTTTGGGGTTATAATATGTGTATTGGTTTATTTAATTTTGCTAGTGTGGTTTGAACCGATCTGGCTTTTTGGTTCGAAACATTTTGTAGTGCTAGTTTGAAACATTTTGTGTCACTGGTTTGAATACTTTTGAAAAACACTGTAATGCAGCGCTGTATGTCCGTGGATCCTTCTGGGGTGTCTGATTGGACTGCGTCTGGGGTATCAGGTTCACACCCATCTTTCATTAGAATTCAATATTGGGAAATCTTAAATCTGGACCCTGATTTGAATGATTTTGAAAAGAATTGTATAGGCTAGTACACTAATGTAGAATGGTATAGACTAATACAGTAATGTATACTGGTATAGACTAGTACACTAATACAGTGTTGTTCAAAACCCCCTTCAAATCAGCGCAGCAAAATGTTTCAATCAGTGCGACTATATGTTTCAACCAATGCGACAATATGTTCCGAACCACACTAGCAAAATTAAACAAACCAATGATTGAAAAACGTTTCGTAACTCTTGGCACAATCTTTCACACCAACTTTCATTAAAATTCAACCCTCTGAATTCCTAAATCTAAAGGATTGTTTCGTATGTACTTACATTTGGGAGTGTTGTAGTACCAATCCAGTCAAGGGTCAATCCAGTCAAGGGTCAATCCAGTCAAGGGTCAATCCAGGCGGAAGGAACATGAAATGGTATGAACTTCTATTGGTGGTGAGAGAAAACCGGTTCGAGGGGGATAGCGCTCTATTTATATTTTTTGTTCGCAACAGCCCCTCATTTGCCCCCACTCTGTGATTTACAGCCCCTCATTTGCCACCACTCTCTGATTTACAGCCATCCGCGCATCGCAACATATAAGAACAGAGACCCCCACCATTAAGACCATTTTTAAACCACTCTCTAGGCCACTCTTTAGACCACTCTCTAAGCCACTCTCTAGACCACTCTCTAGGCCGCTCTCTAAGCCACTCTTTAGGTTACTCTTTAGACCACTCTTTAGACCACTCTTTAGACCACTCTTTAGACCACTATTTATACCAAGGTTTAAACCTTTATTTCCATACTATCATGATATATATATATATATATACAAAAGCAAATTGCTAGAGTCCGTGAATGATATCTGAAGATATAATTGGTTTGAAGGCCTTGTTTGGGGGATTATGTGTATTGGTTTGTTTAATTTTGCTAGTGTGGTTTGAATTGTTTTTCTACGCTGGCATGAACCATTCTGTCATCTTGGTTTGAATCGTATTGTCGCGCTGGTTTGAATACTTTTGAAAAACACTGTATAGACTAGTACTGTAGTATACACTAGTACTGTAGTATACACTAGTACTGTAGTATAGACTAGTACACTAATATAGACTAGTACAGTAGTATAGACTAGTACAGTAGTATAGAGTGGTACAGTAGTATAGAGTGGTAAATTCCTAAGATGAAGAGGTAGAAGTTTGTATGTGAGTTTAAATAATGGAGTTCTTTGGTGAGTTTAAAGAAGGTAGTTCTTAGCCTTGGTGAGAAGATGTTCGCAGTAATTCAGAGTGCGACACTATATAAAAACTTATGCACGGACGATCGTGTCACGTGTCATACTGCTCCTTCTTCACATACCCACTTCCAACCATTAACACCACCTAAAGAGACAATAAAAAAAGAATAGAGGGGAACAATGAGGTTCTCGTATCTCTTTATACAGTCAGATCATCTTTATACAGTCAAATCATCTTTATACAGTCCCCCACTGTTTTTTCCGTGATTGTCTCACTATGACCATCTTATTGCGCATGTAATTTACCGTATTGGGCTAAAAGTAAACAAACCAGCAACACCCATTCTACTGTAAACACCCATCCTCATAAAATGCTTCCCCCTCATCCCCATCAAACAAAACACACAACTCGGAAACAATCAAACAAAAACACCCACATTTTCGATCTATCCAATTTCTATCCAATTTCTGTCCAATATCTGTCCAATATCTGTCCAATTTCTGTCCAATATCTGTCCAATTTCTGACCAATATCTGTCCAATTTCTGTCAAAACTAATCCTCCCATATATACACACCATTCTCCAACCTCTTCCACATGAACATCTTACATCTATTTCCTTGGCTACTAGTGGTGAGCGCATGGTCAACAGTTTACTCGTTTGAGCAGGGCCGAATATATGTTCACCTTAAAAACAACGATTTGGTAGCTCTTAATTTCTCTGTTACTGGTCTAGATACGCTCTCTAATTACTCGTTGGAAGAGGTGAATTATCGGTCAGGTCAACATATCCAGGCCTTGACGCCACCTCCTGCAAACCTGTCTCTTTTTGCATGGAAAGAAGGTCTCTATGCATTCACCGCAGCTAAAGATGAATCTTTGGCCGAATACGATCGGTGTGGAAATGGAATCTTTCAACTCTTGCGTTATCATGCAGATAAAGATGCTTGGGTGCATGAACCCAAGATGACATTTGCCCAGATCGATGATATTTCGTACTATGCAGACTCCACCTATTTAACATCCCTGGATTCTGATACTATATACATTTATGGAGGCCGTTGTCAAAGAGGACAAGATGAAGAAAAAATCACCGGCCGTCTTCTCCTGTTCAATATGCAGGATCGCCATTTTGCTAATATCTCAACCTCCACCAAGCCCCAAGCCTTTTATGGTGCAGCAAGTGTTTGGGCTCCTACCCCTCACCTGACTTTTGTTACTGGTGGCCGCTCAGCTCAAGGTTGGCTTAATATGGGCCAGATTGCCGTATGGGATTTCCAGGCCGGATGGACATCGCAACAAACGACCAATTCCTCGGGCATTGAATCCCGAACCGGAGGGTTGGCACTTCCTGTATTTAACCCACTCACGTCTTCTTCCGAATCACTGGTTCAAACTGAATTTTCGGTGCTGGAAATTGTGGTTGTGGGCGGAGAAGCTTTGGGTGGTCCTGCACACTGGGCCCATTTGAAGTATACACAAAATCTGTGGACATGGTCATCTTACCCTGAGCCTGATGATGATGGAGAAGATATTCTTGGGGCTGCAGTTATTTTTAATACTTTGGTAGTGGTTACGGATTCAACCCAAAAGAGAGATCTGTCATACCAGTTGGCGGTGTACTCTGTGCAGGAATTCCAACGAAAAAGCGATCTTTTAAGTAGTGAAACGGCCCAGGTCAAAAAACCTGCAGAGAAAGAATCCGGAAAAACAACTAAGGTTTTGGTGGGGACATTGGTTCCACTTTTAGCACTTGCATCTGCAGTTGCCGTGGGGTTCTTCCTTTGGAAACACCGGAAAATGACCCAGGACCTGCATAGTCTCGTGGAACCATTAGAGTACCAATTTGGACACTTTAAAACGGAACTGGATGCTAGTTCACTTTTACAAGAGAAACCATTGGGGTTCCTGCACATCAACGACCTGACATCTACATTAGATGTACGGTCTATCGATTCGTGGGTTCGAAAGAGACAAGAGTATGAAGCCAACTTGCCTAATCGGGAAAGAGAAGGGTGTGGGCTCGTAACTGCAAATGTCAATTCAAATGCAAATGTCAATTCAAAAAATTTCGAAGATCAATATACTCAAGATCCTTTTAATCTGAGAGTTCTTCAAAGAATCAGTTACCTCGCATCCAATGAAACACTCCATTCTAATACAACCCAAGAAGAAGATTTGGAAGGATATGGAGGAGGCGGGAGTGCATACAGCCCATTGGTTAAGAAGCAAAACATCATGAAGGAGAACCACAAAACCCCGTTTGAAAATGTCATTTCGCCAGCTACACAAATTCTAGAACATGCCAAAACTTCAGAAAGCGAGCGAGATCTCGGGGATGTAACTGGTGAAAAAGTCGAGGTGCCCCTTCGGATAGCACATCTCAAAAAGAGTTTTAGTTATAGTCACAGTCCACCGCAACTGCCGATGCTCCGGAAAAAGTCACGGCTTGACCCTGGTTTCTACAATGTGCCCGAAGGAACTACAGCACTGGACGATGAGTCCATAGATGAAAACGTGGATGTACAGGTTTTGGTCTCTTCCAAGCGTAAATCTGTTCTCCGAGTGGCCAATCCAGATGAGGATTCAGATTCGGATACTGCTGACTCTCTTCGTCAAAGAGTCTCTTCAAGGTGAGTCTCTAAGTCTCTAAGAAGTTCTAAGTCTCTGAGAAGTCTTTGGGAAGTCTCTGATTGGAGGTGAAGTCTTTGAATGGAGGTGAAGTCTTTGAATGGAGGTGAAGTCTTTGAATGGAGGTGAAGTCTTTGAATGGAGGTGAAGTTTCTGATTGGAGGTTGAGTGAAGGACCGAGGGATTGAGTCGAATTGGAGGATGGAAACCGGATTTCATGATTGAGTCTGATTTGGGGATGTAAATTGGGGTTGCGAATTCCCAGATCTGCCCCCGATCTGCTTCTGGTGATTGAGTAACTGGTGGAGTGAGATTCTCGCGCACTATACTTGAAACAGTTTATCGTTGAGCAGGGTGACTCTGCAGGCAGCTCTGACTCTGACGTTATATGTTACACGGGGCCTGTGTTGGAAATGGTGTTGCTGGCATGGGGTCCAACAGTGAAAGTCTTTACGAGGCCTTGAAGGTTGTCTTTTACCCCCACTCAGCTGACCCGTTACAGCTGACCCGTTACAGCTGACAGCCTATCCCCATAGAGCCTGTCAGCTGTATCGGGATAGGGTGCTGGTATCTCTATGGGAATGGTTATGTTGGGCTCAGGAAACACCGATGCCATCAATGACATGTTCACTTATGCGAAAGAGACTCTGCATGAACATATTGTATATTGTTCGCGGATTAGCTTTCGGTAAACTGTACTACTGTATCATAAGAGTTGTATTATAATTAGCTAGGTTATCAAAACAATTGTATAGTGTAGAGTCGTGTACCGTTCATTATTGTTACCAAGAACTCTACATCAAAAAGTCTACATCAAAAAGTCTACATCAAAAAGTCTACATCAAAAAGTCTACATCAAAAAGTCTACATCAAAAACTCCTCAACCCGATTCTGAGCAAAACCAAAAAATTATGGATGTGGATATGGATGTGGATGTGATTGCGCAGATGACTAATAACTTGCTTCTTGATGCTGAGAGATTTGCAGAGATGAACGGTATGTTATTGGTTGGAGGATATGGTGACTGTAGCCGGATCTAATCTCGTGTACCGTTCATAATTGTTACTCGTTTCTTATTTTTGAATCATCATTAATAACTCTTGATTCATTTGTCTATTCATGACCTTGGGCTTGTGTTAGATCTGGAACTGCTAGAAGGGAAATTTCCCGGAGGAGGCTCCCTCAGTTCCAAAGTTACAACAGCATTAACTTCCATAGAAGGAGGGGACGGAGGTTCAGGAATACACCGTATAAGAGGGCCAAGGAGACAAGTCGTTGAGGAGACCAGCGGCCGAGGACTAAGAATCCAAGTTTTTCTGTCAGCATCAATAGCAGGCAAGGCAATAGCATCCTTGAACGTTCTAGGCTGATACATGATTGACCGCAGGCGAACTCCTTCAGAATCAATAGAGTAGTCAAAGAATAGTTCATCAGTAGAATGTACTGCAATAAGATTCGAGTGAACAGTTGGAACATGATACACATGATACACCTTGGAGAGATGTATCGGGGGCCAATCAGGAACCGGGATAGTGAGTTGTCCATAATCAAGGCTAGCCATGGGGTGAGTGTCAGCAGACTGAAAAGAAGTGGATGAGTCAGCATACGACCCTCTACCAGCCTCCTACGCATACATTTCCTTTAGTTTTTGAAAAGTCATACAAACGATCTCCATTTCCTCCTTTTGGCCAATCCTCGACGAATAAACATAGTAGAAAGAGTACCTGATGTAACAAGAATCCAAGAGAGATCCATGTGATTTGAAAGTAGCACTTTTAGTTTGGAAAAAATTGTTAATAAAGCTTTCATTATATCCTAACTAACTACTAACTAATATCGACTAACTACTAACTACTAACTAAATCTACTAACTAATATCTACTAACTACTAACTAAATCTACTAACTAATATATACTAACTACTAACTACTAACTACTTTCAACTTGAATTTTAGTATATACGATATACAGGGATACGTAAGTCTTAATCTTTCCAACCAGTTGTAAGATCCGAGGAGTTCTTGGTAGAGCTTCAATGATTTACCATCCAATGGTGTACTTTGTTTGTCGTGTTCATAGGCGTTCATTGGGACGCTTTGGCTCTTATTCGGCACGTGTTCTTGGAATTTCGTGAGTAGGTCCTGAATGAATGGTTTCTGGCGTATCCTAACTCCCCCATTCACTCTTTCTATCAGGAGTCCACAGAATTCTTTAACTTCCTTTAGATCCTTGAATTTGATCTTCGCTTGGTGCGTCATGTACGTCTTGAAATTCTCATAGTCAGTGTCCGTTTCTGTTCCAACTAGTAAGTCATCCATGTAGAGTACAATGAGCATCTTTCTTTTCTTCTTGGAATATTTATCCTCTATGTCTTTTGTAAAACATCCACCATCCGATCTTGTCTTCACAAAGCCGTATGCTTCGAGCTTCGCTGAGATCGTTAAGTACCATGCCCGTCCTGAGTTCTTTAGTCCATATAATGCTTTCTTGAGCTTCCATGTTTTGGTTTGATCAATTCCTTGGATCCCTTTTGGAGATTGCACATACACTGTTTCATCCAATGTCAGATGTAAGTATGCTGAACTGACATCGATGTGGTTGATCTTCATTCCGAGGATTATGGTAGCGCTTAGGAAGATTCGGATACTCTCGATCAGTACCACCGGTGAGAATGTGTAGATGCTCTCAATTTCCTGTTTGAATCCTTGAGCAACGAGTCGGGCTTTGATTGTTCCATTTCCTTTCTTGTCGGATTCGTCTTCGATGTATACCCAGCGAACCCCGATGGGTGTGATGCCAGTCGGTATTTCACTGGGAGAAATTGGTTCAAAAACGTCCATCGATTTTAGTTTCTGTATCTCGTTTAGTTCTGCCTGTGTCACTGTGGGCTCTCCATATTTCCTAACAAGATTCGCACGTTGTTGCTTTACCAGTAAGTGTGTACTGATTAACCCCCCCCTTTGACTACTAACTACTAACTACTAACTACTAACTACTAACTACTAACTACTAACTACTAACTACTAACTACTAACTACTAACTACTAACTACTGCAGTGTTTTTCAAAACTATTCAAAGCAGGTGGCAAAATGGTTGGAACCAGAACTACCAAAATTAAACAAACCAATAACTCAAAAAGTTCCGTACCCCTTCACACAGTCTTTCAAACCAAATGGCATAATGTTACACATCAACCTTCGATTCTGAAACCTTGAATCTGGACGATTGCCACATATGTACTACATTTGGGAGTGTTGTAGTACCAATCAAGGGTCAACCCGGAACGGACCAGGAACTAGTTACCTTGTTTGGGGTTATAATATGTGTATTGGTTTGTTTAAATTTGCTAGTGTGGTTTGAACCATTCTGTCTTTTTGGTTCGAAACATTTGGTCGTGTTGGTTTGAATAGTTTTGAAAAAGACTGTAACTACTAACTAATATCTACTAACTACTAACTACTAACTACTAACTACTAACTACTAACTACTAACTAATATCTGCCCGACTAACGACCTAAGTGGAGAAAGGTTGTTTAATAGCTTTCATTCTATACGTAAACAAAGAGAAAAAAACATCTATTACTTAGTCTCTGGAGACTTCATATATATATATATATATATATATCTCTTATATATATCTCTTATATATATCTCTTATATATATCCATTTGTGTTAGATCCACCATAGGCAGGGCCCTGCCTATGAAGGTATTATGACGCCTCTCAGTCCGATTGGTACAGTGGTGATACGGGTTTATTTGGCCATCAGAGCACTTCATGCATAGATGGCTTCTTTCGAATATTCCAGAACAATCCTTACCATTGTTCTGGTGGAGAGTTTTTCGGTTCCACGTTTCTCTCAAAGTTATATAAGCCACCCCGGTTCCTCTCTTTGAGGAACCATCAACGAATACAAGTTTAAGGCAATTTACGTTATAAAGAACATAACAGTGCCAGTTCAATAGATTAGTGTATACAGAGTATATAGTAGAGTGGTGTAGAGTGGTGTAGAGTGGTGTAGACTAATCGATACAATGTTACTCTGCCTATCTCTACTTCCTCATCTTTCTAACTCTGATATATACTACTCTACTATATACTATGCACTCTACTATATATTATGTACTATACTATATACTATGTACTATACTATATACTATACTATATACTATGTACTATACTATATACTATGTACTATACTATATACTATACTATATACTATGTACTATACTATATACTATGTACTATACTATATACTAATACCTTGTAATATACACGTTATACTATACACCTTATACTACTAAAGCAGCATACACTATACTATTACTATTTTAATAGTCTGAGTCGAATATTATACACCAGTCTACCGGTATACTCAACACCATGAGTCAACAATCCCCACTCTAATGATAGTTTATCTTCTTCTACTGTACCACTACTATACAATTAATGTAACACTTTGTGTATACTATATAATGATTTCTTTTAGCCGTGCAAGTGAATGGGTGCAAACCCCGGAAGTTGCCGTGAGACACCCGTACACCGCGCTACCCCAGGACGAAAAGGACCAATGCAAAAGCCCTTTTTTTTACAAGAACGGGGTTTTTAAAGAGTATTATAGGAATTCTGGAATTCCGGACATTACGGAGATATATTTTGAGTCAAAATTATCCAAAGGGTATGTTTTTAGGAGGAGTGGTGAAGAACAATTCCGAGGCCCCATTCACTTCCGAGACCCCATTCCGGTCTTCCCATCAGACCACCAACCAGACCGCCAACCAGGCCACCAGTACAAAGAGGCGATCCAGATACACAGTTTAGTCAGACAAGGAGTCCATATAATTTAGACTAACAACGAAAATTAAAATTAGTAGGTGAAGAGCTTTTGAGCTTTTAAAATCTCTTATCGGAATGAATGGTTATGAGCCCTGTAGGTCAAGCATGTTTAACCATCCCTCATCTCTCATCTCTCATCTCTCATCTCGCTTACACAATTAACAATTAACAATAAACAATAAAGAATAAACAATGTGACCATATCCGATCTATCAATTATACTGTTCACAACACCCATACATCCTACACCGCCACACAACCGCACGGCCTCACAACCGCACAGCCACACAGCCACTCAGCCATACGGCCACACAACCATACGGCTACATTCTCACCATTCACCTTCTCACCATTCACCTTCTCACCATTCACCTGTCATAATCACATTAAACAAAAACCGTTTACACCCATTCACACAATTCATAATCATAATCATAATCATATTCATATTCATCCAGTGTGTAGTTTTTCAAAACCAAACCATTCAAACCAATAATTCATAAACGTTACGTACCCCTTCGTAGAGTCTTTCAAACCAAATGGCGTAATGTTTAAAACACCAATTTTCATTCATTGACGAATTCAACAAATTCTGAAATTCTGAAATTCTTAAAACGGGAGGATCATCTCTTATGTACACTAAATTTGATTTGGGAGTGTCTTGCAGTATCAATCTAATCAAGAGGTCAAACCGGGGAATTGAACTGAACTGAACTGAACTGAACTGAACTGAACTGAACTGAACTGGTTTTTTCCTTGTTGGCCTGTATACAACCACTTGTTAAGGGTGAACTTTTTTTTTTATTATTATTATTATTTTTTTTCTTTTTGAATTATCAATTTGTTCAATTTTTTTGCTAGTGTGATTTAAACCATTCTGTCTTTTTGGTTCGAAACATCTTGCCGCACTGGTTTGAATAGTTTGGAAAATCACTGTAGTGAGCACTAAACTGTGAGTAAACAGTGAGCACTAAACACTGAGCACTAAACACTGAGCACTAAACACTGAGTAAACACTGAGAACTAAACAGTGAGTACAGTCTTTTTTAAAACACTTCAAATCAGCGGGGCAAAATGTTCAAATCACACTAGCAAAATTAAACAACCCAATGGTTCGAGAAATTACTATTTTCAATACTTAATAAAGATTCGACATAAACATAATTTTTAAGTCGTAAGTACGAAACTTTTTTTAATTATTGGTCTGCTTAATTTTGCTAGTCTGGTTTGAAACATACTGTAATATATTGCCGCACTGGTTTGAATAGTATTCAAAAAGACTGTAAATAGTGAGTCAACAGTGAGAACTAAATAGTGAGTAAATAGTGAGTCAACAGTGAGTCAACAGTGAGTAAACAGTGAGTAAACAGTGAGTCAACAGTGAGTAAACAGTGAGAACTAAACAAGGAGTAAATAGTGACTAGTATTGGGAAGCACTAAAAAGTGAGTATCTAAAAGTGAGTATCTAAAAGTGAGTATTCAAGAGTGAGTATTTAAGAGTGAGTATTTAAGAGTGAGTATTTAAGAGTGAGTAAACAGTGAGCATGTTATTATGGGACCACATTTTACTCATTAGTTCACCCCCAGTCTCCAAAAAACCACACCACACCACACTACACTACACCACACCACACCACACCAACCTAAACTCATTTAAAAAAACCACTTAAAAAAACCACTTAAAAAAACCACTTAAAAAAACCACTTAAAAAACCACTTAAAAAGGGACCACACCACACCATAACTAAAACTCACTTTAAAGACGGACTTAGAAAATCAATAATGAAAATATAAAAAAAAAATAAAAGAAGACTTCACTGGGATTTGATTCGTGATTAGACTCTTAGATTGATATTCATTTATTTCTTCTTCTTAAAGCCTTGATTTGGTGAACCTAATACGAGCCTTATTTCTCTCACCTATCTCATATTCTCTCAGATCCACTCCCACTCCCACCACCATTCACCTCACACCTCACACCTCACACCTCACACCTCACACACCATATTTCTTTAGTCCCAATACTCACCCCAAAATCACCCCAAAATCACCCCAAAGATAAACTCGTACACCACCAAAAATATAGATCATCTGATATCCCCCCGACCACCAACCCAGCAATATAAATATAAATATAAATATTAATATTAATGTTAATGTTAATTAGGCCAATACTAATATTAATTAGGCCAATACTAATATTAATTAGGCCAATATTAATTACCGTTTTAAAGGAACACTGATGTTTACTAAAGACTTGACTTGGTGCTCACACCACCATACCATACCTTCATAAGTTATTCTTATCACCAGTAATAAAAAAAAAAAAACGAAACGCGCACACCCCTATACCGTAAACCATTACCTACTTGCCTCTACCTTCCACCAAACCATCTACCCCTATCCCATAGACCTATCCCATAAACCCTCTCCCATAGACCTCTCCCATAGACCTATCCATCCAATCCTAATCTATAAACCCCTAACTCTTTTCCAATTCCCTAAGCGGCCGGAATCTTTCATTTTTGGTTATTCTGTTGTTCTGACATTAGGTTGTTTAAATATAGTGTAGGAATAAGCCCATCTCCATACCTTTCACACTGTTCCATCTAGCCACACTGGATACTTAGACTAGTAGTAGACCATAGAGTATCGCCAGTTACACTACACTACAATGAGACTGTAGTATGAGTTGAGTGTGTTCGTATAGACAGAGGAGGCATATTCCTATAGTATATAGTGGTATAGTGTGTAGTGTATAGTGTATAGTATATAGTGTATAGTGTATAGTATATAGTGTATAGTATATAGTGGTGTAGTGTATAGTATATAGTGGTGTATGTTAGATCCACTATAGGTAGTGTACTACCTATAGTTACAATATGGAGCCTACGATGTCTGATTCTAGTCGTGTCTAGTACAAAT